>JAMZAV010011272.1:0-20833 GCA_024449915.1 Sweltsa coloradensis | reverse complement strand
CACCCAAAAATATTACATAGTACAATCATATGAGAACTTAGGCGACCATTTATATGTGTAGGTCAACAGAGCTGAGTTCTTAGTAGTGACTATAGTAGTGTTGTGTGGCATGGAAAGACTGAGAGTGGAAAAGTGATTTATTTTCTGCTCTTGGTCATTCGTACCATTTACTTTACATTGGCATCCATATTATAATCTAGAAGTAGAGAAGCCCCAAGTCTGGGATAAATATTATCCATTTGGTTCTTATGACTTGATGAACAAAGATGTAGGTACCCAGGCTAGATTGGATGTAAGGTTGTTGGTCTTTGATTTCAATGAACTTATGACTATGAGTCTTGTAATGGTCTTGTTAATGCATTTAAAGAGAATTTATTTTAAATATAAATATATCTATCTGTATTTATTTGTAAATTAAAAACAAGTCATGTTATATTCTTTTACGGTACTGAAATCGTACAAGAACATTATTATTTTTAGTTTGTACCCGAAAGTAGTACATAATCGTTGTCCTTATAAAATATACAAATATAGTATAATACAAAGTTTTGTATTGATAAAGTTATGACGGAATATCATACTATGCCGAGAATTATTTTAATACTAAATTGCATATGACTTGGAGTGTATTTTGTGCAATTCAACTTTGCCGTGTGTTTGTTTGTTTTAAAATGTGTGCAATAAGCTGCCTCGTCCTACGATAAAAATTGCCCGAACTTGCCACATTGTAATTAAAGGCAATTTGATGTTTGATATGGGGTTTGGCAAGCTATTCTTTATTTTTCTGTGTGGTGGCACATTATGAATTATGACACAGCAAAAAGGTGCATACAATGCATATAGTTACAGTGCTGCCTGTAACATATCTATGTATTTAAGATTGTATGAGATGAAGCATGGTAAAATAAACGCAAAAGATTGTGTCACAAGGTATCTTGTCATGTTTCTATTTCTTCTTACCCTAATTAATTCCTCACTGTAGAATATAGGTACTTTGGGTGTAAGAATCAATGTTAGTTTTCTTTTAATTCAGATTTAAAAAACTGGATTTTTGGACTTTGAATTAAAAGGAGATGACTAAATTGTACTGTCCGATGATGATCTACTTCGTGACTGCCCAGCAAGTGTTGCACGTGAAATGAAGTACCATAGCTGAGCTTATTAATATTTGTAGTGACCACCAACTAGCTATCTTAGTAGTCGCAGAAGTACTAACAGGTGTGTTACTGTAGTGACCACCAACTAGCTATCTTTGTAGTCGCAGAAGTACTAATACGTGTATTACGGGGATAACATGTTCTGAAATACGTATGTATAAAGCGAGTTGCGGAGAAAGAATGACAGTCGCCATCAGTTAGTTAGTATTCTTCTAAGGAGACCAAAACTGATTTATATTTTTTTTTGTGATGCTTGGTCCCAATATTGCCATTTTGGCATTTTTAATAAGGATGTAGGCTGTAACACTGCTGAAAGTAGACACTTTATTTGTATTGCTAAATGTTATTATACTTGCTCCAACGAAAGAATGCAGATGCTTGGTAGTGGTAGGGGTAGAATGAATGCGTGGTAAATGGAATGTCGCCTTTGTGTATGAAAGAGAAATATCTTTTACCAACGCATGCAAAAATTATCTGTGCTAGTTCCTCCGTGTGCAAGATCCACGCTGAACTAGCGCGAATAGAATTGACAAAGTTGTTTTGTTGGGAAAACAATTTCAACCCACCTGCATTCTTTCGTTGGGATCACTATAGTAGTAATTGTTTATTATTGATAATGGTAAGTACTATGACGTTTACAAATCATAATGGTACTACAATGACAACACAATGAATAACCTCTTTTGAAATCTATCATTTTTTACACCTTGTCGTATATGGATAGTATGTGTCCCATCCAGTCTTTAAAGTTATGTTTATGGGTACCTATTGATTAACCCAAGCTGTGGATCTTCTCTAACTGAGCTTTAGAACTTAGCCGTTTGGCCTTCTCTCAAACAGGAATTAATCTCTATTTTAGTTAGGAGTTTTGGTTGTGGGACATATAGATAGATTTGCTGAAACATTAAGGCTATTCAACCGTGTTTTTCTATGTTCCAAAATATGCTTCCAAGCCAAAATATAGTGAAAGACTTTGAAACCTGGCTATTTTAGAAAATCAAAACTATTTTTTTCAAATTTTTCTGATCCGGTACACGGCCAATATCGCTACCTCAAAATAATTTCAAACTTCAATTCGCCAGGGCACACCATTCAACGTAGGGTGTTGTGCTTTTGTGACATTAATTTTTAACTGGTTTTCTATAGGCTGACTGAGAGATTTTTTTTTAACAATTGTCTTTCCTGCGATTTTTTTCGTTTGGCGATATTTTGTACCGATTTGTACCGCCAAACGAAAATAAATCGCAGGAAAGACAATTGTTTAAAAAAAATATTTTCTCTCAGTCAGCCTTTAAAAAACTTGTTAAAATTAATGTCACAAAAGCACAACACCCTACGTTGAATGGTGTGCCCTGGCAAATTGAAGTTTGAAATTATTTTGAGGTAGCGATATTGACCGTGTACCGGATCAGAAAAATTTGAAAAAAATAGTTTTGATTTTCTAAAATAGCCAGGTTTCAAAGCCATTCACTATATTTCGACTTGGTAGCATATTTTGGAAAATAGAAAAACGCGGTCGAATAGCCTTCAAGCTGATTTATGATCAGCAACATTGGGGAAACGAAACGGAAAACAAAATCGTTTGTGATGGGTGCAAGGTGAAAAGAATTTTTAATTTGTCACTTTACGAAAAACTTGATGCTGAATTTACATAGACCCAAGCGATCCGTATCCAGGATTCCTCAAAAGCAAAGCAGAATGATAGTTTTTGCTAGGAGAGTGAGTGATAAACCTAATAGCTAAATGGAAAAGAATATTCAAACTCATACTGTAGTTATTATATTACTGTAATTTTGTAAATACCCACTTTTTAGAACATTGCAAAAAGTAAATTGAACTTATGCCCTCAGCTTCCTTTACTCACCCACAACCAATTTGCCATTGCTTGTTGCATTAATGCCTAACAGAATAATTATTCAACAGGTCATTGGTTCGATAATAGCCACTGCTCACTGCAATCCTGACTTTTGATTTCTCCAGGATTTTCCTGGACATAGGCTAATGATGCTATTGAGACTTACTATATCTTAGGACGTTCTCTGGGATCCAAATGTCCTAGTAAAGGTTAGTCCGTTATGGTATATTATTTGCAAAAAAGTCATCTAGCCCTAAATCTCCAGCTGGAGGTCTGGAGTAAAAATCTCTCTATCAACCACGTTAAACCCCGCCATCAGTCTCATCACCGGCTAAATTATAAAATACATAATACAGGCTATTAGCATTATTTTACGGAGTAATATAAAAAATATTGGGTTAAGCATGACCTGTGGACAGGGCTCGAATTTTAAAATATTGAGCAGTCGCCCTCCGGGCGAGTGCTCTTGTAAATTACTAGTCCGAAATTAAAAACACTAGTCCGTATTCCTTTCCTACTTCAAACCACTACAAGTACTACAATAACTTAAATACGTAATTTCGTTATTGGATGAGCGTAGCGAGCGAAGCGAAAACTTCAATTTCACTGACCCCCCAAAAAATTTAGCTCCAATGTTTTTTTGTTTTTGTTTTTGTTTTTTTTTTTGTCTGTATTTTTGTCTGTTTGTTAGCAGGATTCCGGGCAAACGGCATAAGCGATCTTGATGAAAATTTGAGGGGACCTTCGTTTTCTCTGAACTTAGAGGTGTATTGTTTTTGGGTACAATCGAAGAAATATTTCTTATGAATATCGTACTTTTACGATTTTTTTCGATTTTTAGTGCGATATTTTCGTCACATTTGGGCCGATTCTGACCAAACGGGTGGGGCTACAACGTTCAGATTTCACATGGACATTAAGGTTATGGTGATGTAGTACCTTTTGAAGAAAAAGTTGAAAAAAGTTAGTCAGAATCCACAGAAATAAAGGTTTTACTATGAGTTTTTTGAGGTTTTATAGTACCAATTAACAAGTTACAATAGAAACTTGACAACAATCACCTACAATGCATTCAAAAAGCACTTGCAAAGGAAAAGTGCAAACAAACGCAAAAAACGCAAACAAAAAAACGCTCATCCATCAACGCGGCGGGACTTTAGCGTTTTCCTAGTAATTGGATGAGCGTAGCGAGCGAAGCGAAGATTCCATTTCACTACACTGGAGAAAAAAATCCGGAATGTTTTTTTTTTTTTCTTCTTTTTTTTCCTGTATTTTTGTGTGTTTGTTAACACGATTCCGGCTAAACCGATACTCCGATTGCAATGAAATTTTATGGAGACCTTCGAAATCTCTGAACTTAGAACTGCCACGTTTTTGAGCGCAATCGGGAAAATTTTTCACATAAAAAACGCAATTTTACGATTTTTTTCGATTTAAAAAAAATTCTTCGACTTATAACATCTACATGCTTTATCCGATTGTAATGATTTTTTCACAGAACCTTAATTTTATGAATTAAGATATTCGTGTGAAATTTGAGGGTAATCGAAAAATTATTTCTAATGAAAATCAAAATTTTATGTTTTTTTCTTTTTAAAAACAATTCTTTGACTTATAACACCTACATGCTTTATCCTATTGTAATGATTTTTTTACAGAACCTTAATTTCATGAATTAATATATTCGTGTTAAATTTGAGCGCAATCGAATAATTATTTCTTATGCAAATTGCAATTTTACGATTTTTTTCTTTTTAAAAAATTACGATTAATTAAAACAATTAGGTTAATTTTTTATTTTATTTAATTTAATAATAAAAATTAAGTTAATTTTTTATATAATTTAATTTAATTAAAAAAAATTTTCTACTTAGTAATGATTTTTTCACGGAACAACAGAAAATCCGCGTAACACAATGTGGCATCTCAATGCACCATATACGCTCATCCAACAACGCGGCGGGACTTAAGCGTTTTCCTAGTAATTAATTACGTAATATTTGGCTACCCTTTACAAATGGACCGTGTTTATCTCCTGCGTTAGATATCTCACAAAAAGAACAATACATCGAATTTAGTTGTTGGTCAAAACGTAGCCACGTGTGTTCTTATGTTAGCCAACGTTCTTGAAAAAGGCGCACATGATTCTTCTCATATTTTGCATTGTCTGCAGTAGGATTAGGTTTCTGTTTCTTGTTTGGGTTATCAACTCCTTGTAAATACCGCCACATATTTGTTGACCCGTTGACCGCGTAGTTTGAAACGTAATGTACGCAATTGATGTTACGGCTCACCAAAAAAATCACTCGCCCGGCGGGCGAGTGATTTCCAAAAGTTACTCGCCTGCGCAACAATACACTCGCCTCGGGCGACCGGGCGAGCGATAAATTCGAGCCCTGCCTGTGAAGATATTTTCAAACTTGGTAATTTTAAAATATCCCATAATAAATTACATTGCGAAGATTATAGCCCGGGGCCTTGGAAGATTTTAATAAAAAAATATTGGACATTAAAATGACGAACTCATAATAATTAATATCTTTTCTTCGTATAAAGTACGTTTTGTTTTTGTAATTTGGGCAAGTGATTCAGTCAGAAATTAAAATACACTGAGTACCAAGAAGAGGTGTATTTAAGGAGTACATTTTTTTGCGTTTTTGAATGTGTTAATTTTTGTCCGCAGTGTCAAGAAATAATTTTTTAAATTACCATTTTAGATTGATGATTTACTCTTATTATGTATATGCTGAACAAAATATAGGTAAGGAAAAATTCCCCCAAATAATGTCAGAATCAATAAACTAAAAAAATCACAGTTTTGAGATGCAAATTTTAAAATGCACATTTTAGTTTAAAAATGTCGGTGGTAAAACTAATAGCCCCCTTAACCGTCACCTAAAAACTTAATAATAATTTAATACATTTTTCATGGGAAGCCTGCCCATAGGGTGCATTTTCACGTTCTTTTTCGGAACTACATTGGAGTAAGGATATTTTGAAGGGATGTCCGAGGGCTGTTTAAGAGGACTCAATTCCTTGCATTTGCGAAAAACCCTCAGTCGAGATTGCCGGTCTCGACGGGATTTGAACCCGAGACCTCGCGAATCAGTCGCGAGCCAACCAGAGCCAACACCACAGTGCCAACTAACAACTGATGATTAACCATAGCTGAATTTGGCTGCATTTATTCTTGTAGTCTGTATATTAGCGTATATAATTTGTATGGTGTTGTCACTAAGTAGTCACTAAGCCTAGCCTGGTTTAAGGTGTGCAATGTACGGATGGCTCGACCTCGACTCTACTCATTGGAATATTTCAAAATATTTGATATTTAAATATAGCGGGCTTCGAAATGGCACGCGAAGAAGAAGAAGAAGAAAATTTTCCATGCGACAGTATAACCAACATAACAACAATAAAAACGTATTGATCATGCAAAAATTGTCATCAAGGGAGCCTGCTATTCTGGCTATGGTGAATAGGCTTCCTAGGGCCTAGGGTAGATAAAACGCAATACTAGTAGAAACCACTTCAGTTTAATCCGTTACGTGCCTATCTGTAGAATAAATAATATAAGGACCAATATTGGTTTGATATCAATATTTCATGAACCGAAAGGACAAGGAATGCGGAACAGAGGAAGGTGAAGCCTCTAGGTAGGTAGGGCCTAGGGGCCCCCTAGGTTTCCTAGGCCTAGGCCCAAGGCCTTAGACCCTAGGAAACTTTTATCTTGCTGCCTAGACCCTAGCCTAGATCGTTGTTGTCACTCCAGGGCTAGGGCCTAGGCAATGTGCGTCTAGATAGATGTTAATACGTTATTTTCGACAGGGGCCTAGGCCTAGGCCTAGGCCCTATGCTAACACTATGTTCTTGTCATTTCAGCGCCTCCTCTGGATCTAGACCCACTGCTGAATCATTAGATTTAGAGTTGTCTCACAGTTCTAGACCCCGATCTTCTCAAGCTGAGAAACTGTCAGACGAATCAGAAAGGATGAAACGAGCAGCAGTTAAGAAAATTATTGAGAGATATTTCTACCAACTTACAGATGGATGTGGCGATACTAGTTGCACTAATCAGTATTGTGCCTCTAGTGGAATGGTGAGGATGCAAATTAATTTCCAAGGCCATTGGCTAGACCTAGCCTATGCCCTGCCTATATCGTAGGCTAGGCCTATATGCCTTAGGCCTAGCCTAGGAAGCTATCCGAATAGTGACAAAACGCGTTCATTCCCTGGTCTTATTCTCGTTTTACGTCACCGTTCTTACGCATCATAATATCCGTGACTAGCTAGTAGCATCCGAATAGTCTAGCGCACGATCGAGACTCGCCGAAATCTGGGAATGAGAACAAGAATCGAAAAAGGTCACCTGATTTTGTTCTTGGTACTAGAACATGGCAGCTGTTGACGATACGTCCGATAAATTGCATAAATAAATAAATCCTAGGACTAGGGATGACGAAACCCGACTTTTTTACGACCCGGGGGCCTACCCGTCCACATTAGGCCTAAAGCTGCCTTCACTACCTACACCCACGTCGACGAGCGCCGAGTGCTCGGTGCCGAGGCGGGCGCTCGATGAACTATTTACCCCCTCTCCAGAAATAGTCATAATATGAATGAGAGTTACAACGATTAATACATTCTTTTCAGCTTTAAACTGTATGGTAAATTAAGTAGCCTATTCCATTTTTGAGACGCAAATATATTAATAAATAATTCAAACACGCTTGATATCGTTAACTTCCGGTCGAGCGCCGGCCAAAAAGTTGAACCGAACCAACTTCAGCGCTCCTCGGCGCTTCGAAGCGTAGCTCCATCGTGATTGGTCGAGACAGCCTCTTCCGGCAGCGAGCGCTCGCCGACGTCCAGGTAGTGAATGCAGCTTACCCGTGGGTTACCCGGGTAGTAACACAAAAATATCGTGTGGGGTGTCTAATGAACTGTGAAGAAACGCGCTCATCAATTATCGGAATATCTCGGACGACGTAATGCTGTTCTAGGCCTATATTTCTTAATCACGAAAGAGGAACAGCAGCGGGCCATTAAGATAACACTCACTGTTTCGTTGCATCTGCTTTATATAGGTGGAACCAGATAAGCTGGCGGCCGTCAAGGTCAAGCGAGAGCACGGACGCCAACGTTGACAATTTACACACAACTGGCATTAGGTAGGGCCTATCGTATTTGATCATGTTACCGTGATATGTTATCACATAAATCAACATTTTATAAGCTGTGAATAAAGTAGTTCGTCCCACAGAGTCAGTATTTTAGCAAAATAATGGTTTTAAGTATGTAATCACGATTACGAAAGTGTTTTTTTGCCTTGTTGGTAATGGTGTGTCCAAAGTTCCAGCTGTTTATAATGCCAACCTCGCCAGATGTGATGTCAATGTTTAGGAGCATCAAAATGTCTTGATTTTATTCGTACACTTCATAAATACTTCATTTTTAGGATATGTTGGGCAAGGATTGGCTTTAAAATAGTCGTGTTTTTCTCCGAAAGCAGTTTTAGAGACCGTTATTTTATTTACTTTTTGCCGATCCTGTGGCCAAAGTGTGTGGACGACAGTGCTGCGATCCCTCGGCGACCGCCACCTTATCTGGTTCCACCTATATCTTGACACAGTCAAGTCGAGGTCACGACTCACGATGCGTTGGCGCGGGGCGTGGGTGGGGGGGGGGGGGGGGGGGGGGGGGACTGGAGCCCGAATTAGAGTAAACAAGATAAGGAAAGGTTTATCACCATGGTGATAGCTTTTAAGTTTTGACTTCTAGCAGATTGAAAACATAAGTGATGTGGTAATTATTTACGCAGTATAATCTCTGGAAGCTCACACGAGTGGTTAGGGGGGGGGGGGGGCATACTCAGCACACTGCCACAAGTCGGCGGCATGAACAAAGGACATTATAATTCAAAACAAAAACGCCGCCAAGCACAAAAGATATGAGAAAGCGCATGTTTACATTAGCCTTTCGCCTACAATGTGACACCTCAATTCAGGAACCAGGTTTTACGGGTAAACGGGTAGTGGAAACACGTACCCGTACCCGACCCCGGGTACCCGCCGTCTTCCCTACCCAGGACCTATCCGAATAGTGTTCTTGGCCGTTCTTGGTCTCATTACTTGGTCTTGTTCTTATTCTTGGTCTGATTCCTGGTCTTGTTACTAGATTGCTTCATGCATTAATCTTCAAATAATCGTCAATTTATCGGATGTATCGTCAACAGCCGCCATGTTCTAGTACCAAGATCAAAATCAGGTGAGCTTTTTCGATTCTTGTTCTCATTCCCAGCTTTCCGGCGAGTCTCGACCGTGCGTTCAACTATTCGGATGCTACTAGCTACGTCACGGATATTATGACGTGTAACGGTGACATAAAACGAGAATAAGACCAGGGAATGAACGCGTTTTGTCACTATTCGGATAGCTCCTAGGACTTGGCCCTACTGAGACCCCTAGCTCAGGGCTGGTTCTAGGAATTTTTCTTACGTACATAGGTAGAGATGTGCAAAAATGGTGACAACGAAATTCGCTAATTTTTTTAAGTTGAAATAATCCCTTCAAATTCAGTATGCACATGAATCTCATGAATTGTGATTGAATGGTACCTACCAATTTCCAATTGGCGAATTTTCACGAAATATTAGTTGATACCGCGAACTAGTGGCGAAATTAACAATTATGTCCTTAAATGCAAATTAGGTCACGAAATTTTAAAAAATAAAAAAAATCAAAAGTTTTGGTGGAGGTGCCGGGTCGAAGTCGAAATTAAATTAATACTGGCAGTGGCTGGTAAATATGGTGGAGGCGCCGGATCATACAATGCGATTGTGAGATCATAATAATTTTCCAAACCCACGCTCGACCGCTATCATGAGCCAAAAAAGCTGCGCGACTTTCCGTTGCCATGGTAACGGTACTTTGTTATAATTAAGCGAGCGTTTCCATTTGACTCTGCCGGAAAAAATAGTCACTGGTTTTGTTTTTGTTTTTTGTTTTTTTTTATGTCTCGCCATAACGTTCGAACGGAGGCTCGAATCGAGTTGAAATTTGGACCATCCGCAAGCTTTGTTCTCGATTGAATGCCATTAGTTTTGTGGCAAAATCGTTCAAAAAGTTACAAAGTTACATTAAAGTTAATCGAAAGTTTTTTTTTTCAAACTAAACGGCGACAAAATCTGAGGTGGTCAAATCATTTAGAATGTCCGTCCGGTCACGAATATGTTAATTTTATTTTGATCCGATAAGTAGTGTAGATGGAAATTACATTATAACAAAAGTAACGTTACCATGGCAACGAGTTTGTATGTATCGCCATAACGTTCGAACGGAGGCTCGGATCGAGTTGAAATTTGGACCATCCGCAAGCTTTGATCTGGATTGAATGCCATTAGTTTTGTGGCAAAATCGTTCAAAAAGTTACAAAGTTAATTAAAGTTAATCGAAAGTTTTTTTTTCATATTAAACAGCAACAAAATCTGAGGTGACCAAATCATTTAGAATGTCCGTCCGGTCATGAATATGTTAATTTTATTTTGAACCGATAAGTAGTGTAGATGGAAATTACATTTTAACAAAAGTAACGTTACCATGGCAACGAAAAGACGCACGAGGTTGCTGGCCGCTATGCACTGCCACCTAGAAGTAAATCAAAATACTATCGAGGAAGCAGTGTATTATTTGTTACTAGGAAACGCTCAGTTGGACGCGTTGATAAGCGAGCACTTGTTAAAACTAGACCCACATTGCACATTTTTTTAAATTTTAAAATTAGCGACGTTCGCTGTCCACGGGGCTATGTTTCCAATATTATTTATTATTGGCAAGGTAGGCCTATTTGGGTAAACCTTTACTTTGCGGATAAAATCCACCGCCATCTAGAGGACCTTGACATCATTTCTTTGGGAAAACTATTTGAACTATTTGGTAACAAATAATACACTGCTTCCTCGATAATATTTTGATTACTTCTAGGTGGCAGTGCATAGTGCGAACCTCGTGCGACATTTCGTTGCCATGGTAACGTTACTTTTGTTATAATGTAGCCTAATTTCCATCTACACTAGGGCCTACTTATGGGATCAAAATAAAACTAACATATTCGTGACCGGACGGACATTCTAAATGATTTGGCCACCTCAGATTTTGTCCCCGTTTAGTTTGAAAAAAAAACTTTCGATTAACTTTAATGTAACTTTTTGAACGATTTTGCCACAAAACTAATGGCATTCAATCGGGAACGAAGCTTGTGGATGGTCAAAATTTCAACTCGATCCGAGCCTCCTTTCGAACGTTATGGCGAGACATAGGCCTACATACAAACAAAAAAAACAAAACCAGTGACTATTTTTTCCGGCAGAGTCAAATGAAAACGCTCGCTTAATTACCAAAGAGTTAAAATAGTTTTCCCAAAGAAATGATGTCAAGGTCTTCTAGATAGTGGTGGATTTTATCCATAAAGTAAAGGTTTACCCACTGGTTTACCCATATACCTTGCCAATAATAAATAATATTGGAAACATGGCCCCGTGGACAGCGAACGTCGCAAATTTTAAAATTTAAAAAAACTGCAATGTGGGTCTAGCTATATAATCCTGTCAAATAAGATCGTATATTGACGTTTGGAGGAAAAAATTGCGATGTCGCTGAATTTTTGCAGAGACCTTCCTTATATTTAATACTTATTAACATACTAAAACTCCCCTACAATCGGACTGGAGCTTCGGCCGCCATATTGGAAAATGGCGGCAGAAAGGTGTTTGTTATTGAATATCTCCGAATTGGTTAAAGATAGACAAAATATATCATGGCAAAAATATTCCCCATTTAATTCCCTACAAAACAGGTCTCTTCTATAGTTTTGGTAGGGGCAGAGGTTACGTCACAAAATCGTGGTTTATATGGTGCTCATTGGAGTACCAGCTTATTTCCAAATTTTCACGCCCGGCATCAAACAATGCCCGGTAAATCCGTAAGAAATCGATTAAAATACAAAAGGACTTTTGTACGGGGTTCATGAAAGCTTCCATTAGTATTTTTAAATATCAGCTCTGCGAAATCGGATTTTGCATTTACCCGGAATTTGGGTTTTTCCATTGTTGGCATTTCCTCAAAAATGCCATATTTGACTGTCCATTATTAAGCACTAAATAGCATTGGAGGAAAAATTCTTTCTACGCACATTGAAAAGACTTAAATAATGATCCGATTACAACCAAAGTTTAAATCCAATATGGCTGCGAATTCCTAATATCCACAACATCAAAGTGAATGATGTAACAAAAAGAGTGTAAAAACAGCACGAAAAGAGTATTCATATTGTAAATATAATGAATTAGCAGCCATATTGGATTTAAACTTTGGTTGTAATCGGATCATCATTTAAGTCATTTCAATGTGCGTTGAAAGAATTTTTCCTCCAAAACTATTTAGTGCTTAATAATGGACTGTCAAATATGGCATTTTTGAGGAAATGCTAACAATGGAGAAACCCAAATTCTGGGTAAATGCAAAATCCGATTTTGCAGACCTGATTTTTTAAAATACTAATAGAAGCTTTCATGAACCACGTACAAAAGTCCTTTTGTATTTAAATCGATTTCTTACGGGTTTACCGGGCATTGTTTGATGCTAAGCGTGAAAATTAGGAAATTAGCTGGTACTCCAATAAGCAATATATAAACCACGATTTAGTGACGTAACCTTTGCCCCTACAAAAGCTATAGAAGACACCTTTTTTGTAGGGAATGGAATGGGGAATATTTTTGCCATTGAGACATTTTGTCTATCTCCAACCAATTTGGAGATATTCGATAACAAACACCTTTTGGCCGCCATTTTCCAATATGGCGGCCGAAGCTCCAGTCCGATTGTAGGGGAGTTTTATTATGTTGATAAGTATTATATAAGGAAGGTCTCTGCAAAAATTCAGCGACATCGCAATTATTTCCTCCAAAAATTCTTATTTGGCAGGATTAAATGGCATTCAATCGAGAATGAAGCTTGCGGATGGTCCAAATTTCAACTCGATCCGAGCCTCCGTTCGAACGTTATAGCAAGACATACAAAAAAAAAAAACAAAAAAAACAGTGACTTATTTTTCCGGCAGAGTCAAATGGAAACGCTCGCTTAATTATTATTACTAGGAAACGCTCAGTTGGACGCGTTGATAAGCGAGCACGTGCTATAGCTTTGCACCCACATTGCACATTTTTTAAAATTTTAAAATTTGCGACGTTTGCTGTCCACAGGGCCATGTTTCCAATATTATTTATTATTGCCACGGTATTTGGGTAAACCCGTGTGTAACCCTTTACTTTGTGGATAAAATCCACCGCCATCTAGAGGACCTTGACTCCTTGGGAAAACTATTCAAACTCTTTGTTGACAAATAATAGACTGCTTCCTCAAAAGTATTTTGATTACTTCTAGGTGGCAGTGCATTAGAAACTTCGCGCGTCTTTTCGTTGCCATGGCAACGTTACTTTTGTTATAATGTAATTTCCATTTACACTACTTATCGGATCAAAATAAAATTAACATATTCGTAACCGGACGGACCTTCTAAATGATTTGGCCATCCCAGATTTTGTCGCCGTTTAGTTTGAAAAAAAAACTTTCGATTAACTTTAATGTAACTTTTTGAACGATTTTGCCACAAAACTAATGGCATTCAATCGGGAACGAAGCTTGCGGATGGTCAAAATTTCAACTCGATCCGAGCCTCCGTTCAAACGTTATGGCGAGACATAGGGACTAGGCCTACAAAAAAAAAAAAAAACAGTGACTATTTTTTCCGGCAGAGTTAAATGGAAACGCTCGCTTCGCTCGCTTAATTATTTATTGGGCTACAGTAAGCTGTCGTAGTCCTACTTTACAATTTTTTGTTCCACACATTTTGTTTTGTTTTTAGGTATATGGGGCCTAGATATCCTATGCATTTATGTCCTCTGAATATTAACCAGGCAATAGACATTCATTCTTATTTATTTCTTGTTTGTGCGGTACCTTATCCATTTATGTAGTGGTCCCAACAAAAGAATACAGATGGCTCGAAATTGTTTTCCCAACATAACAACTTTGTCATCTCTATTCATGCTACCCTAGTGTGGATCTATCATACGGTAGAACCCTGTGATCTAGCACAGATAATTTTTGCTTGCGTTGGTAAAATATATTTCTCTTTCATTCACATAGGCGACATTCCATTTATCGAGCATTCATACTACCCCCACCACTACAAAGCATCTGCATTCTTTTGTTGGAGCAAGTATATAACTTATAGCTTAAGTATTCCATGTTTGTTTTATTTCCAGATAGTGAACCTCACTCCTGATCAAGCAGCTGCACAGGCAATTCATTTGTTTTCTACCGATGCTCAATTATGTGATGCTCAACCCAAAAAAGTTGCAAGGACCCAGTCTGATGTCTCCGTCAAGAACAACGAAAATGGCAGGTCGGTTGTGGTTGGTGGATCGAGACTTGGAGGCTCTAACTCGTCGAGTACGGTCACGGCAATGGACGTTCAAGAAGAATGCCCCAAAAGTTCTGAATCGCCCACGTCACCGGCATCCACTCCACAAGGTAGACATGTAACCTGTTGGCTTAGATGCTATTTTGTGTTCTTTTCTATGAAACTTCTTTTCAGAACGTACTAAAGCTTAGTATAATTGGGCTTTGCATGCAAAGCTTTTCGCACCGTAGTACCGGCCCTAACTGCTATCAATCAACACAGTAGGCTTCAACAGTTCTTTAGGCATGGCAGCGTGGATCATTAGACTACCGTATTTACCCGATTGCAAGCCTACCTTTTTTGACACATTTTTGCAGTTCAAAATGGCACCCCGGCTTGGAATCGATAGCAAACTTATGAGTAGGCCTATTTAAATGCTACACTTTTTTGTTAGATGAACTTTTAATCAGAGGTCGGCTAGCATTCGGTGTCGGCTTGCAATCAAGCAAATACGGTAGGCTTGTATTACTGTGGCTCCTCCCTAGCCTATCATAGGCTTACAGATGACGTGCTCTTATATATCTATTGTCATTCTATGTCGAAAATATTATCCTGAGTTTTGTATCCCGATTCCTGACCTGGTATCTATAAAGCAACGTTTAATAATACTCCTCTCACTCTCCACAGTCGCTCAATGACCATCAACATTATCATCTTATAGTTTGGGATCATGAGCAGTGGCATATCCAAGGGGGTGGGGGAGAGGGGTGACAACCCCCCCCCCCCTTTTGCCAAAGAAAAGTGTGAAAGTGCACTTAAACGTTTCAATGGAGAATATAGATTAACTGTTTTAGAGCAAAACTAATTGCAAATTACCATCTGCCCAAAAGAGGATTTAAGTATAGATACAAATTTGGTTATTGCGATGCTTTAAAACGCATAGATTTTCACCAAAATGACCTTGAAAGTGAAAACTTTTAGATTAAAAACAGGATTTTAAGGGGAATCCCTAGACCCAAATATGATTTCTTAAGAATGCAGTAAAGACGTCTGATAAGTAAGTAGAATGTAAGAGGGGCTTAATAAATGAGCGGATTATTTTTTTGAAATTTTTTTGACGGGACATAAAACCCCAGAATCAACAATTGTATTCAAATTACTGGAATCAGTTGCTCAAGTTCAAAATTGAATTTTTAGCAGCGGTTTTTTGTATATATTTCTACCCCTCCTTTATCTAAAACCTAATAAAAGGATTTTTGGATTTATATGGGTTTTTTGCGTTGCACAATTTTTTCGCCTGCGTTACAATTTCAAAATTTTGTACCGTTTAACGGAAAAAATCGTTGCAATGCCTGAAACCCTATAAACCAATAATTTCTTATATTTTGGTTTGTAGATAAAGGAGGTGTAGAAATAATATACAAAAAACTGCCGCTAAAAATTTAATTTTGAACTTGAGCAACTGATTCCAGTAATTGAATACAATAGTTTATTTTGAGGTTTTGTCCCTTTAAAAAAATTTCAAAAAAAATAATCCGCTCCTTTTATTAAGCCCCTCTTACATTCTACTTACTTTTCAGACGTCTTTACTGCATTCTTTAGAAATCATATTTGGGTCTAGGGATTCCCCTTAAGAAGTTGGTGATGCTTTAAAACGCACAGATTTTTACCAAAATGACCTTGTAACAGAAAACTTTTGGATTAAAAATAGGATTTTAGTAGAATAAAAGTTGGTCGTTGTGATGCTTAAAAACGCACAGATTTTCACCAAAATGACCTTGAAGGAGAAAATTTTTCCGGGGGCAAGCCTCCCAGACCCCCCACTTAGCCTTCAGTACATCTATGAATTAATTGGTTGAACCCCCTCCCCCCCCTTTATGAATTCCTGGATACGCCACTGATCATGAGAGCACAGTTTTTTATTTGGATTGGTGCCAGACCCTTCCGGTACGGCAACACTTTTTGGTTAATGTTTTTTCACCTCCAGCGGTTTAGCTACGGTCGCTTATCCGGTTCCCACTCGAACACCAAAGTTAAGCAACCTTCGGGCGTGGTCAGGTGTAGAGTGGGTGACCGCTCTGCCCTGAAACACACGTATACCGCTGGTTAGAGCAGATATGGAGGGTTCGAGAGCTAGTGTAATAGCTTCTGCTCGACAGTGTGGGTTAAGTGGAGGAACCTATATGACTGTTGTGGTTACACCGTCCTTTCGGATGGGACATAAGGCCCTTTGCATGCATGCAAATTTGCACTAGTGGATTACATTACAATATCCGTTGCAAATAGAGACTAAATAAATGTATTACCTACCTACCAAAAATGTTTCAGTGTTAGAATCAGCATATCAGTAGCTTTCATTTGATACCCATTTTGATAATATTAAAAATACTTCCAACTTTTTACGTAAATAAATTTAATTAGGCCTGTATGTAGATTCAGCAAGCAAGCAGATTTTTCTCATCGGTAAAATTTATAGGCCTACACAACTTTGCTTTGTTATTACTCTTAAATTTACAACCATGAAATCAATGTTTAGGCAAAGCATTTGCCCAATTGGACACAGGACTAGGAGAGGAGGTATCAATTGAAAATACTGTACAGTAGTACGTAATAATAATAATAATAATGAATTAATGGATAATTGATTACTGAATTAGTAATTGGATGAGCGTAGCGAGCGAAGGGAAGATTCCATTTCACTACACTGGAGAAAAAAATCCGGAATGTTTTTTTTTTTTTTTTTTTTTTGTCTGTTTGTTAACACGATTCTGGCTAAACCGATACTCCGATTGCGATGGAATTTTATGGAGGTCTTTGAAATCTCTGAACTTAGAACTGCCACGATTTTGAGCACAATCGAAAAACTATTTCTCATGAAAATCACAATTTTACGATTTTTTTTGATTTTTATAAAATTTCTTCGACTTACAACACCTACCTACATGCTTTGTCCGATTGTAATGATTTTTTCACAGAACCTTAATTTCATGAATTGAAATATTCATGTGAAATTTGAGCATTACCTATCACTAGGAAAACGCTTAAGTCCCGCCGCGTTGTTGGATGAGCGTTATTGGTGCATTGAGCTGCCATGTGTTATGCGGATTTTCTGTTGTTCTGTGAAAAAATTATTACAAAGTCAAAGAATTTTTTAATTAAATTAAATTAAATAAAAAATTAACTTTATTTTTTTATTGTTTTTATTATTACATATTGTAATTTAAAAAAAGAAAAAAATCGTAAAATTGCGATTTTCGTTAGAAATAATTATTCGATTGCGCTCAAATTTTACACGAATATATTAATTCATAAAATTAAGGTTCTGTGAAAAAATCATTACAATAGGATAAAGCATGTAGGTGTCATAAGTCAAAGAATTGTTTAAAAAATGAAAAATTCTGTAAAATTTTGATTTCATGAGAAATAATTTTTCGATTGCGCTCAAATTTCACACGAATATCTTAATTTATGAAATGAAGGTTTGTGAAAAAAACATTAAAATCGGATTAACCTTTTGAAGAGTATGCCCGTATATATACGTGCGCGCCCGAGCGCCCTGCCAGAGTATTCCCGTATATGTACGTTTCAATGTTTTTGGGTTGCACAGTAATTCAAGGCATGGGTGCATCGAGCTGGAGCTCGGCCATGCAGTAGTGCTACCTATTGGCAACATCTTGAACTATTTGGTGAAACATTTGGACGAGATTTGATCTATTTTTAGCATGTTGTTGTGAATACGTGCGTTGCCGGTGCGTGTGAAGGCAGGCCTAGTGCGTGCTAGTAGGTAGCAACAAGTGTTATCGGTAGCTATGGTAAGGCGCGTAGATTTGAATGTAGACGAAATCTCTGAAATTATTATGAATATTGTGTGCAAATAAACATTTACTACACAAGAAAATATTGGTTATTAATCTCATTAAGAATTTTTCCCTTGGATTCTAAAATACGGGAAAAAACTCACTTTAGGGGTGGCAAACCCCAATTTTGAACTCACTTTTCAAAAGGTTAAGCATGTAGGTGTTATAAGTCGAAGAATTTTTTTAAAAATTGAAAAAAATCGTAAAATTGCGATTTTTATGAGAAATAATTTTCCGATTGCGCTCAAAAACGTGGCAGTTCTAAGTTCAGAGATTTCGAAGGTCTCCAGAAAATTTCATCGCAATTGGAGTATCGGTCGCAATTAGGGTTGCCAACCGTCCGGAATTTCTCCGGACAGTCCTGATTTTGATGCCTTTGTCCGGAAAGAGGAATTGCCTCATTCCGGACGGCACTTTGTCCGGAATTTGTGAAAAAGTCATATTTGTACTATATTTTATTGAATTTTAGAGTATTGCAGTGAATTAGTGTTTTTTCTCTCTAAAGTTGGTACATCAGTTGGTTTGGTAATTTGGAATAAAAGTTAGTTTCTTTCATGTAGCCGCCTTTCCGTAGTCCTACTCCTAGCTAGTCGTGCTCGTGACTGCCCTGTCCCACTACCACTCCCAACCCCTTTGTATTGTATGCGCACTTAGCGAGGCGCAGGAGCTACAACATGAGATTTCAGTTTAGTATTAGTCCGTTTGTTTAGCGACCGTGGCCAGACGTGTCAGCACTGAACGTACAGTGAGCGATTTTCATGTGCTTTCTGTCGGATTGTTGCATCGTGAAATGGAACTGGTAGGCAATTCGCCTCCCAAAAAGAAGAATTAAAACTTGGATGTATCCAAGTCATTGAATCTTTAAATTACGTATCCGGCTGTTTTGAAGGTTAAAGGGTCCAAAAAAAATTCGCCTCCGCCGGCTGGGGCTTCGTCCCAGACCCTTGTGTGCCCACTAAAATTCGAGATTTGTCCGGAATTCTAGTTGACCCAAGTTAGTAACCCTAGTCGCAATCGCAATTTTACGATTTTTTAAAATTTTTAAAACATTCTTTGGCTTATACACCTAGGCTACATGCTTTATCCGATTGTAATGATTTTTTCACAGAACCTATATTTCATAAATTTATATATCTGTGTGAAATTTGAGCGCAATCAAAAAATTATTTCTTGTGATAATTGCAAATTTACGATTTTTTTTGATTTTTTAAATTTCTTCGACTTTCACACCTACATGCTTTATCCAATTGTAATGATTTTTTCACATAACCTTAATTTTATAAATTAATATATTCGTGTGAAATTTGAGCGTAATCGTAAAATTATTTCTCATGAAAATCTCTATTTTACGCTTTTTTTTCTTTTTTAAAACAATTCTTGACTTATAACACTACATGCTTTATCCTATTGTAATGATTTTTTCACAGAACCTTAATTTTATGAATTAATATATTTGTGTAAAATTTGTGCGCAATCGAATAATTATTTCTTATGAAAATTTCAATATTATGATTTTTTCCTTTTTTAAAATTCGATTAATTTAAAAAAAAATTAAGTTAATTTTTAATTTAATTTAATTTTAAAAAAATCTTCAACTAAGTAATGGTTTTTTCACAGAACAACAGAAAATCCGCATAACACATGGCAGCTCAATGCACCAATTACGCTCATCCAACAACGCGGCGGGTCTTAAGCGTTTTCCTAATTACTAATTACATTGCTGTTATTAGATCTAGGCCCTAATTTGTATTTTGTATGTTGAAAGATGGCTGAATGAAAGAGTAGCCTACTGTTCCTATAATAAAACAGTGAAAAAAAAAGTTTTTGGTCGGGACAACCTCACTATCAGCCATTCCCATTAGGCCTATGATGTTTTTTGACAATAGTGTGGACAGCACAGCTAGTGCAAAATTAAATTTTGAGAATTAATTTTCTGGATATAGTTTTTTAAACACCTTTAGCTTCAACTTCAGCTATCTATAATAGTGGTAGCGGTACGCAAAATAATACTGCACTTTTTTAACACGGTTTGCCACTTTGCACAGTTGTAGGTGGAACCAAAAGTAATTTTTTAGGATGTGGAGGCACTCAAAATTTCCCTTAGAATTCAAAATGGCGGCCATTTTTCAAAACGATGTTTTCAGATACAAAAATTCTTTTGATGTGTCTAATAAATCATGTTTGGTATCGTTTTCGTATATTTCCGACTCGAATAGCACAAAAATAATGTTAAAATAAAAATCCAGGTGAAATTCTAGAAGTTTAACATATTATATTTAGTAGTATTTTCAAGAAAATCTTCATAGATTAAACTCTTTACCCTACCCCTGTAATTGCTTCTAGCATTAAATTATTATGATTAAAATGTTTAATTTAAAACCAAAATTCATTTTTTTTTTCTTTTTGGCCAGTCATTGCTGCGGCAACCAGAGGTGCTCAACAGGTGGTTAATGATTTGTGCTGATTATTGCTCCCCTTGTCAGTTGAAGTGGTACCCAAAAGAT
>JAMZAV010011271.1:0-19184 GCA_024449915.1 Sweltsa coloradensis | reverse complement strand
CTTGACCTTGAATGATTTGCAACGATTGATTTAATCAACATATTTCAAATATGTTGATTAAACGATGTGAGCCAGCGAACGGAGTGATCTCCATTCGACTTAAACGGCCCTTATATGTTTTTCTGCGTGGTGTGTGTGTGTGTACGTTGAAATCAGCCGAATCGCTGCACAGATTGCGCTGAAATTTTAAACGGACATCGGTACGAGTAGGGATTTAAAAGGTATTAATTTTCCGGAAATTTTGGAAAAAAACACGTTTTTTTTCCGGGCACGTCGGAAAAATTGGAAAAATTCGGAAATATTGGTTTTATGGTGCATAGTGATAAATAAAATTGATATGAATGTAGTAATGATTATTTTCATCAATAAGGTAGCCCAATTGGGCTACCATATCTCTCCGTTTTTAATACATTATTTTAACGGAAGAATTTAAGGAAAATGCCTTAGTAGTTCTTGTTAGGTTAGGTTAAAATTATGATTGTAATTCTCATTTCAAAGATTGTTCCGTGTCCATATTGTTGGAAGAGCGAAGCGAAGACTTCAATATTTTCACTGACCCCCCAAAAAATTAGCTCGGGTGTTTTATTTTTATTTTTAGTTGTTTTTTGTTTTTTTTGTCTGTTCGCACTCTACCGGGCAAACGGCATATGCGATCTTGATGAAAATTGGAGGGGACCTTCGAAATCTCTAAACTTAGACCTGCCACGTTTTTGGGTACAATCGAAGAAATATTTCTCATAAATATCGTATTTTTATGATTTCTCCCGATTTTTAGTGCGATATTTTCGTGACATTTGGGTCGATTCTGACCAAACGGGTGGGGCTACAACATTCATATTTCACATGGACATTAAGGTAATGGTGATGTATTGCTTTTTGAAAGAAAAAGTTGGAAAAGTTAGCCAGAATCCATAGAATAAAGGTTTTAATAATTTGAGTTTTTTGAGGTTTATAATGTAACGTTACAGCCCTACCCCTTGTATTTTTATATTTTTCACTGTTTAAATCTATCTATGTATTTCATGTCATGTGAACTTTCAATATTTTCAAGGTCTTAAGTCATAATTTCTAAACAGTGTTCAAGCCAGTGTGAATATGCATCTAGGCATGCAAAAGGCCAACCTTAGGGTTGAAGGTGTGGAATGTGAGGTTGTGGAGCCGAGGCTCATGTTTTTGGTTTCGGGTTTACCAGAGTGGCCTAGAAGTGACGTCACCCCATGTTAAATACGGAACGTCCTGGAAAAGTGCGTTGGCTTCAACTTTCGACGGCAGCGAGCAAGGGTTGAGGAATGCGGCAAGCATAAATGGCAACGTTGGTGACAAAACCAACGGAAATGTGTATTTTTGTTGAAGTTTGTAGTCGACGAATCGCGAACCCAGAACGACCCGCGGAAGTTTGAATCAAGAAGACTGACCAATGGCAGTGTCCGGAGAGACACACGTGACCGGATGGCGAGGCCGAGCAGAAACCCCGGACGAGGCGAGGCAGGCAGGAACATCCACCTCGATCACAGTGGGTCACGCTTTGGAACCGGACGGTCGAGTCCGAGGGTGCACGTGTGAGTGCCAGCGTGGTGTCCCACCCTGCGAGAGCCAGCATGGTCGTGGAGCCTCCGTCTATCACGGAGTGGCCGACCAGGGCTAGGGAGTTGGTCTTTTTCTAACCTCTTTTATTTTTGTGAAACTTATTCGGAAGAATCCGACGCGTTTTTGGTGTACCCTATGTAAAGGGGAACCGACAACAGTACGTCTAACAATGACGACCCGGCGAGTGCACGGTAATTTCTAAACAACTACAGAGTTGCGGGGAGCATGAGCTCACATCAAGTTTACAGTTCCTGTCTTCGGATTGGCTTTGCGGTGTCGAGATAGGGTGCACGTGTTAGTGCCAATAAAGTATAAGACCACGTGGTGAGTAAACACCACGATGCCAGACCAAGGGCATCTCTCCCTCTACGAGAACATCCAGGGGCTGTGGTAAGCTAGATTAAACATTCTGGGCGAGTAGCCGAGAAGGAAGCAGTAGGACGCCAGGTCCGCGTCCGCCACTGGACGCCTTCCCCGTAGGCTAGGCCTACCTACGCGCCGGAGCGCGTCGACGCTTGCAGCCACATCATTTCCCCCCCCCTCTTCACTCAAGACCAAGGAACAGGATCGGACTTTGGAGTGGGATAGAGAGGACTTGGATGAGTAGAGCTTTGGTGTTTGCTTGTATTTTTATTGTAACCCTGGTATCTCATGTATGTATTTTCTTTTGCCTAAATTCGGATCCGATTGCTAACTTCATTTGAAACCTAAATTCATTGTTGTAACTTAAATTCATTGCTGAACCAGTAAAGTCCACTTAAAGTACGCAGCCTTTCACTTCATAGTGCATGTTTGCCCCCTGTTTCCCTCAACTCATAGCGTAGTGTTTTGCTAGGACCCTCAGTCCACCCCACGCCGCTTCTCGGGTGGTTGCCTCACTTTCCCCAGAACGAGCGTGGAGCGGGTCAGCGACGGCGTGGCTCACCACTAGCGTGCCTGATAAGGTGGGTTCTCTACCCCCAGTGGGTAGTGTACTGGACCGTGCTGGGTTGCACTGTCGGTACACTCTGGTTGTTGTGTTTTTGGTGTTTGTGGTGTTATTGTGTTTTTCGATTTGCGTTTTTGTGTCTCTCGGTTCATGTTAGTCTCATCTCTCCGCGAGCTAAGCTTAGGGCAGGTTGGCGAGTCAGGCATAGAGGTAGGACGGGTGACCTTCACCTACACCACCCCCGACCTAAAGTGACTCCAGTTGGAGAGTCACGAGTGAATCACACTCTGGCGCTGGTCGGGTCCTTCGGGCAAGGTGGTGTCGGTAAAAGGTTGCGACGTGACTTCATAGGCGGGTTAGACCACGTAGGGCGTAAGGTGGTAAAGCAGAAGGACGTGAAGTCACAAAGTGGCGCCGAACGTGCGGGGCTCGAGTTGTCACCACGTCCCGAGGTGTACAGATTAGGTTGTTGGGACCACTTTGGACGTGAAGTCACAAAGTGGCTCCCAAGCCGTGGGGCACGAGGTAGGACCTGCCCATCGTCACCACGACCCGAGAGTAGATCACGTAGGCCGCGAATCGAGTTGTTCATCAGCGGACAAGATGGCGGACAGCCGCAAATCGAAGGGTAGCAACAACGTAGAGGTACCGGCCATGTTTGTAGAACCAGGAGTGGTGTATGTACGCGAAACCGAGCAGGGCGAACAGGAAGTGTTACGGGACTGTTCCTTCAATGGCGAATCGGGCGCAGAAACCGGAGAGTTGACGACCACGGTGGAGTCTGAGAACGAGAGCATGGAGACCGAGCCTGGGGCGTGTCTAGAGGGCACCGAGTACGTCACGAGGCGCGAACTAGGGGAAAACCTAGACAGGGTGTGCGCGGAGCAGACGACATGCTACAAGAGTGACTTGGCGGGCTTTTTCGCGATGCTGGAAGCAAGTTGGAAGCGGGAGAGCGAAGCGCGAGAAGGAGGTACGCGAAAGACGGACGCGGAGCGCGAGGCGCGTTGGACAGAGAGAGACAGGCAGTGGACAGGTTACGAGCGCGAGCGGAAAGAGAGACAGGCTCGGACCGATGAGGAAATGGAGCTGCAGCCAAGAGAGCGCAAGACAATCTGTTGACACGGACGGCCGTCCTCGATAAAAAGATTAGCCAGGTCAGTGTTCTCCCCAGAAAAAATGTTCACTGGGTATTCCATAAACATTGCCGGGTACTATATTCATAGGGTAGGGACAAAATAGTGGGGGTCCGGGGGCTTGCCCCCGGAAAAATTTTGAGATCCTAGATTCGATTGGTGAGTTTTAGAGGTTTTTGAAGCCTTTTTAAAGTAGCTTACTTTAGCTGGTTTGTGGTAAGAACATTTCAAATTTGATTGAAATTATAGTCTAGACCTAAATTATAATTATTTTCTCCTTTGTATGTAGGCTGTGAATTACTGTACCGTAGTCCTATTGTAACAATGAGTACAATAGGCCCTTGTAAAGTGATCCTACAACTTGAAACATTGTTGTATTTGATAACTTTATTTGTATTATTACCCTACTTTATAATTTGCCCTAGCAATCAATAAAATTGGAAAATTGATAAAATAAAATTGTTCACTTGTGTGTTGCTCCTTGTGTGCAGTGAATGTTCACGATCATAGCGATGATTGCCATTTTGCCGTAACTTATGTGTTTCGTTCAAAATCAAATGCATTCCTTGTCGTGTTCTATATCAGCAAGATTAGCCTCCACGATTTTGTTTACAATCCGCGCTGCAGTTATCTCGCGTTGAGTCAACACAGACTGACCGGAATGATGCGTAATTCGTAGCGTAGGAAAGGAATGTGCGAGAGATCTGGTTGGAGCGGAGAAGAGAGGGGAGCGCGGGGAGGTGTCAAACTACAGCTGACAAAACAAAACCACGCTCGCTGAATGAAATGTGATGCGTCAGTCGGTGTTTGTTAAAGGTGAAAAAAACCGAGCACCACCACCACCGAAGCCTGCATGTGAGCCTGGGCCCTGGCCGGACAGCGAGCGAGTTGTATTTCTCTCTCTCACTCTCTCCCTCTCTCTGCAGTGAGAGACGTACGTCAACTCGTACGCCAAGTCAAGTGAATAATCAGTCACACGTTATTTTGATGTTATGTTGAACATTCACACGAATGCAATCAGCTACATTTAACATTTTCTACGTTACATATTCCAGACGTAAGAAGAACAACATTTTGTAGGTTGATCGTTGTGTGATTGTGTGTCCGTGTCACGTGTTGCCTTGCCTAGCACGTGCGTCGCGCGCATCGCCGGTTTACCGAGCCCTCCCGACTGCAGCCGATCGTGCTTCGGCCCAGTCAGCTGTACCGGGTGCACCCCATGCGATGCACTGCTGTCTGCCCGTGACATTCGCTTGAACTGGACCACGGTCCAATATATATTGGACCGTGAACTGGACTATTGGCGCACAGTGCCAGGCACCAGTGCTTCTACGTGGGTGCTCGCTGACCGCACTCAAACCCCCCTCACATAAAGTCTTGATATAGAGGATGGATGGAGGTGTGAATGTGATAATTTTGAAAAAAATACTAAAATTTGGCGGCAGATATGTTTGCCGGGGGGTAGCTAAAAATAGCCGGGCGGGCCGCCCGGCTAACGGCTCTGGGGAGAACATGCGGGTGGCACAATCGGTGACAGAAGTAGGGGAAACTGTCAAAGCCGAGCTGGAGGCAATCAACGCCACGATGTGGACAAGGTAGAAGTGAGCGTGCAAGACGCCACCACCGAAACGCGCGACGCCGTAGCAAGCCTAAGTGGCAACGATGCGCAGCCAGGTCGCGGAGAGCGCGAGAGAAGAGAGCGCGAGAGAAGAGAGCGCGAGAGAGCGCAGCGCGAGAGAGAATAGCGCGAGAGAGCGTAGCGAGGAGAGAAAGAGAGAGGCGCGCGTCGCGACGGTACCAAAACGAAGGGTGGACCGATAAGAGAGTCGAGAGCGATGGGGGTAATCGAGATGTCCCAGGAAGTGCTTATCGAAGCGAGACGTAGCAAGACGTATGGGTACGGTATGTGCCGAATAAAAGAAAGCCCCTGGAGGGATTGTACCCGACCACAAGAAGTGTGGCGAGTTTTACACCGAATAACAACTTCACAGTTGTTCATGTTTGGACCGGAAGCAGGGGCTGTGTCGGCACAGCTGGACCCAAGCGCCACTGAAGGCTGGCTAAGGGACCGTAGTGTTGGAAAGAAGACACGTAGTTTGTGTGGGTGTCAGGCCGCACTAAAACACTGGACAGTGGTGGGGGTAGCCAAAAACCCGGGTGAGAACGGAAAATTTAATGATTTTCACACAGAAGACGAGAGTGAAGATGAAATGTGCATTTCCGACTCGCTGCCCCTCGTCAAAGAGACTCATGAAGAGATCGCGGCACAAAAATCGCCAGAAGATAGACAGACAACCACCCGACTGTTAGCCAAGAGAGCTCGAGGGTAGGAAACCGGATCTATGTCAAGAAGGCCTAGAGGCTCACTAGATCGCGGAATAGTTTTAGCTGTCTAGTTTTTAGAAAGGGTGCGTCAGCGAGTCTCCGAGCAGGGAAGATTTGGGGGGTAGTCCCTCCCCACACCCCGGAACACAAGCGACAGATAGCTTAGAGGGTAGACCCGGACCTAGCGTAAAAGAAGGCTTAAGTGCTCACCTAGGATCAGGGAGGAAGTGAATTGTTTTATAATGTGCATTATCTTAGAATAGATATGTGAAGTGACCCTTATACCGGGAGTGCCATAGCTGGTGTAAATGCCTTTGAGCTGACCAAGGAGCACGGTACCGTAAGGGGTTGAGTAACGTTAAGTACGTACGGCGAGTTGTAAAACGTGCTGGAAGCAACTGTCAGGTCACCCGCAGTACAAGTGAACCAGGCTGCACGGGGTTGTCAGGTGGCACCCACGGCGATAAAGTGGCAAGGGGATGCAGAGGACACCCAAGGCGACCTAGGTGGCACGTACTAGGGGACGCTCAGAAGACAATGTTGCAGTGTACAAAGTAACACCTAAGGCAACGTGAAGGGAGTGTACAATGTAGTTAACCTCAAGAAGTATGTACAGAAGTCCGACGCGTAGTGAAGTCCGACGCGTGAGTTGGGACAGGAGGATCGAACCCCGGACCGCGACGTCAAGTCTATGCGTGACGCATCGAGAGAGGAGAGCGGCTGGTAGAGCGAGAGAGCCAAGCCGAACGGGTTAGAGCGAGAGCGACGCTGGAGAGCAGTCACCAAAGTACGAGCCTTCGCGCGGCGAGGGAGTCAGGCAGCCGATCGACGAGAAGAGTAGACCAGCGCGGGCCCACTGACCGGAGTTGCCGAATTGGCAACGCAGCGCAAATGCCCCCCTAGAGCGAAGAAGATTTTTGCTCGACGCGAGACACAACGAAGTAAGACGTGGGAGGACTTGGGACTACGCCTGCGAGGCAAATCCCGTTTGTCACCAGTCGGAGGACGGGACAAGACGGGAGGTAGCTACGGTACATTGAGTGGAGACCCGGGGCCACCGTGGACTTAGGGGTCTTTGGGGGTCACTTGTGCGTGTAGAACAGTCCCCCACCAGGGCGAGTTTCCTGGGTGGCTGGATGTTGCTGGGAGAGAGAGAGCACAAGAGTGGACCCCTTTTTAGCCGAGTCCAGCGCTGAGTCGCTGAGCCGTGCCTTGATGTGTTGAGAGTCCTGTGTGGACCGTGGAGTACGTAGCGTTTTGTTGTTGTTTGGGGTTTAAACCACCCTGCCCGCCGCGTTAGTTCTGGGTTACATGTTAGGCAAGTTTAGTTCCCACGCGTGTAAGTTTTTTGTTTTTTTTGGTGTTGTAGTCAAGTAAGACGTCCCTGAGTTAGAGAACTCTTTTGGTGTGTGTGACGGGGAATTTTTTATTGCGCGGTCGACCTTTTTAAGTAGTTTCGGTCAACCAACGGGTTTGACGGAGTGGCGGCTTGTGTTTTGTTTGTGCCTGTGGGCGTTCCTCGAGTGGACCGTGTCCCTCGATTGAGTAACAGTCAGTAGTTACGCGGTAGTTTTGGTGGTCCCTGGGACCAGTGGTTTGTTTTTGGGTGTTTGTTCAGCGAGTTTGTTTTGTAAATGTAATTGAAATTTAGCCTGCGTGGCGTGTAGGCTCAGAGTAGCGTTTTTAAAGTCCATCTGCGGCAACCTAAATGTAATTGTAATTAGCCTGCGTGGCGTGTAGGCTCAGAGAAGCGTTTTTAAAGTCATCTGCGGCAACCTAAATGTAATTGTAATTAGTTGTGAGTTAAGTAGGCCCCAGCGCGCGTCGTGTACGTTTGGTTAGGAGTCCGTCTAGTGCGACGTGAGTGGTTGGGTACTTCCTACGTGGAATGCGTGTAGTTTGGTGAACAGGGTTCACGTGCGTAAAAGGGCAGTAACTAGCTGGTACGATCGCAGAACGTTTTGTGAAGAAGACAGCGTCCGGGACTCATCGCGAGGCGGGAGTGGAAATCGGCGTTCCACGACCCGTACGAGCTAGGTTCAGTCCGGTCCAGTGAGGAGTGGGCGTAGCGCCTAGAGAGAGAGGGCGAGTGTGTACGACCAGGGTGGACTGACAGAGAGGGGGTGGCACGTCAGGGTGCTAGTGGACGTCAGCTGTCGCTGGAGCGGGACCAGCTGGTGAAGGGGCGTTGGCTCTCGGCCTTCCGCACTACTTGGAGTAGACGGAGAGGCGTAGTGGAGCAGGTGACAGGGGTCTCTTTGAGACACCTGGGGAAAGCGTCTAGAGGTTGTTGCACCTAGCGTCCTGGGGGGTGGTTGGACCCCGAGTTTTAGCGTTAGTTTAACCTGTAGGGTTTCTTGTTTTCTTTTGTGTTTGTGTAGTCAAACAGTATCTAATTGTAAAGTCATTTTGAAGTTCCCCTGAGGAACAGTAGAATCTCCCCTAAGTTTTTAATTTGCTGAGTTGCGACAAGTTGCCGATTGTGTGACGCACTCAGAAGCTGTGTGCACTGGGAATTGTGAAAAATGTCTCAATTATGCCAGGCATGTGCCGGCATGATTTTTGTGTGTGTTTAAATAAAATGTCAACTTGAGGTCACTGGGGGAGGTCAAGATGTCATGGAGTTAGGGGGGTCACTGTGACGTTTACAAACCCTACCCCTTGTATTTTTATATTTTTCACTGTTTTAAATCTATCTATGGTTTTCATGTCATGTGGAACTTTCAATATTTTCAAGGTCTTAAGTCATAATTTTCTAACAAGTGTTCAAGCCCAGTGTGAATATGCATCTAGGCATGCAAAGGCCAACCTTAGGGTTGAAGGTGTGGAATGTGAGGTTGTGGAGCCGAGGCTCATGTTTTTTGGTTCGGGTTTACCAGAGTGGCCTAGAAGTTGACGTTTACCCCCTGTTAAATACGGAACGTCCTGGAAAAGTGCGTTGGCTTCAAAATTTCGACGGCAGCGAGCAAGGGTTGAGGAATGCGCAGATAAATGGCAACGTTGGTGACAAAACCAACGGAAAATGTGTATTTTTGTTGAAGTTTGTAGTCGACGAATCGCGAACCAGAACGACCCGCGGAAGTTTGAAATCAAGAAGACTGACCAATGGCAGTGTCCGGAGAGACACACGTGACCGGGGCGAGGCGAGCAGAAAACCCCGGACGAGGCGAGGCAGGCAGGAACATCCACCTCGATCACAGTGGGTCACGCTTTTGGAAACCGGACGGTCGAGTCCGAGGGTGCACGTTTTGAGTGCCAGCGTGGTGTCCCACCCTGCGAGAGCCAGCATGGTCGTGGAGCCTCCCTCTATCACGGAGTGGCCGACCAGGGCTAGGGAGTTGGTCTTTTTCTACCTCTTTTATTTTTGTGAAACTTATTCGGAAGAATCCGACGCGTTTTTGGGGTACCCTATGTAAAGGGGAACCGACAACAGTACGTCTAACAATGGACGACCCGGCGAGTGCACGGTAATTTTTAAACAACTACAGAGTTGCGGGGAGCATGAGCTCACATCAAGTTTAAAAGTTCCTGTCTTCGGATTGCTTTTCGGGGGTGTCGAGATAGGGGTGCACGTGTTTTGTGCCAATAAAGTATAAGACCACGTGGTGAGTAAACACCACGATGCCAGACCAAGGGCATCTCCCCCTCTACGAGAACATCCAGGGGCTTTTTGGTAAGCTAGATTAAACATTCTGGGCGAGTAGCCGAGAAGGAAGCAGAGGACCCAGGTCCGCGTCCGCCATGGACGCCTTCCCCGAGGCTAGGCCTACCTACGCGCCGGAAGCCGTCGACGCTTGCAAGCCACATCATTTCCCCCCCTCTTCAATCAAGACCAAGGAAACAGGACGGCTTTGGAGGGGATAGAAAAGGACTTGGATGAGTAGAGCTTTGTTTTTTGCTTGTATTTTTATTGTAACCCTGGATATTATGTATGTATTTTCTTTTGCCTAATTTGGATCCGTTGCTAACTTCATTTGAAACCTAAATTCATTGTTGTAACTTAAATTCATTGCTGAAACCAGTAAAAATCCACTTAAAGTACGCAGCCTTTCACTTCATAGTGGGATGTTTGCCCCCTGTTTCCCTCAACTCATAGCGTAGTGTTTGCTAGGACCCCCAGTTTCCCCCCCACGCCCTTCTCGGGTGGTTTGCCTCACTTTCAGCAGCAGTGCCTGGGGCCCCAGAACGAGCGTTTGGGGCGATCAGCGACGGCGTGGCTCACCACTAGCGTGCCTGATAAGGTGGGTTCTCTACCCCCAGTGGGTAGTGTATAGACCGTGCTGGGGTTTCACTGTCGGTACACTCTGGTTTTTTGTTTTTGGGTTTTTTGTTGGGTTTTTATTGTGTTTTTCGATTTGCATTTTGTGTCTCTCGGTTCTGTTAGTCTCATCTCTCCGCGAGCTAAGTTAGGGCAGGTTAGCGAGTCGGCATAGAGGTAGGACGGGGACCTTCACCTACACCACCCCGACCTAAAGTGACTCCAGTTGGAGAGTCACGAGTGAATCACACTCTGGCGCTGGTCGGGTCCTTCGGGCAAGGTGGTGTCGGTAAAAGGTTGCGACGTGACTCATAGGCGGGCTAGACCAAAATAGGGCGTTTAAAGGGGGTAAGGCGCGAGGACGTAAGTCACAATAATAACAATTAACAAGTAACAATAGAAACTTGACAACAATCACCTACAATGCATTCAAAAAGCACTTGCAAAGGAAAAGTGGTCCTACGCAAACTAAAAAACTTATAAAAAAGCTCATCCTTCCATACGCAATAAAGAAAGCGTTCGCGAAGCGGCCTAGTGAAGTAAAAATGGAATTTTACCGTGGGAGGGACTAAAGGGATACATAGTATAAACAGGGATCAAAATTAACGCTCGCCCGAGGCTAGTGAAACTTTACTCGGGCTAGTAAAATCTAATCAGTAATTTTTCCAGAGTTTCCAATTGCCCTTCAAAAAAAACTCAATATTTCACAACGATAACTTAACGAGTTTCCAGTAGTAGTGCGCTACCCAGTATGGAAAAATCGTTCTTAATATGTAAACAAAAAAAAAATCGCTTAATTAGGCTAACGGTAATCTTATTAATATTATGGTATAAATTCGTTTCCCAGTCATCCCTTAAACTTAAAACATTCACGTTACCCTATGATTGTTTTATATCATATAAACATAGGCCTACTTGATTGTGGGGTTGTAAAAAATGCTCTTGGGCTAGGGACTTTTGCCTGCCATTAGCCTGCCCTAAAGTGCTAGTTGCAAAAATAAGTTTCATTTTGTCCCCTGGCTATAAATAGTAATCTAATAATTGCAAGGTGATTTTGGAAAATGCTATGTAGTATTGCTGTCTTACCCCTTTTAGTAGGCTATCATTTATAAACATCAATAGTTGGTAACCAGATGTAAATAAACAAACAATAAATCATTATTTATAATTTAGGCCTACCATAAAGATGCCAATAATCTAAACTGAATATTTAAAACTTTATGAAAGTGAAAGAAATTTCAATTTTTCCCCAATTTTTCTGGAAAAAACCGGGAAAATAGCCGTTTTTCCTCGACTTCAATTTTCCGGAAAATTTCAAACCCTAGGTAGAGTTTATTGAGAACTGCTAACAAAATCAGCAAGATTCATTGCGATTTAAAACTTACAGAAATAATAAACTGAAAAATAGACTTCCAATTTTTAGAAATATTTAACGACAATGGTTTAGATTTTGAAAAGATATTTTTTGTTTGTTATTTGCCTGGCCGTGAAATGCCGTGCCCTTTGCAAGGTCAGTCGAATGTTGCACGTAAAGGTACCCCTAAATTCCGCTCGTAGATTGAGTAAACTTTACAATATTTTCACGTATTTCGTACCGGTACTAGCTATGTTTACCATAGTGGCCCAAATTGCCACAGAGATGGACTACACTGTGTTATATGCATTTCAAAACCATGTTTAATTATTTTTGAAATAAAAATCTAGAAATTACAAAATCTTTCCCGACCAGGGGAATTGAACCCACTTCTTTCACATTTCGGCTATAAAAGGGGGCTTTAGCCAACTAGACTTGGGAAACGCCAAAGTCGTGTTAAACGAGTGAGCGAGTCATGTGGTGAGTACCCCCGGGGAAAATTTGCATTTCAGTTTGATAAATTGTATTCGTATAAATAATAGTTTTTAAAAGTTTAGTTGGTATATGGGCGCGTCAACTGTAAGGTCTAATGCGCCTCTCTAGCCTATGATAGGCTAGGTAGGCCTAAGGTGGGGAAGAAAAGTAATGTAACCGGGTACTCAACCACATGGCTCCCACTCACTCGTTTAAAACGACTTTGGCGTTTCCCTAGTATTCGTAATGCTTCGTTTTTTCTAGTTACACCGTGTTTCTACTTACCACATTTACCCATAATAGGCCTAAGTAATTATAACCCCTCTTCAAACTTGGAACAGAAATAAAAAACATTTATAATTTGGGTGCCTTGGGTACCAAAAACAAACATTTTAAACAAGTCTCGGAAACCCAAAGTGAGAACCAAAATGCATCTCTACTTACTATTCGGAAATTGTGCAATATTTTTCTGCTGGTATTGACTGTATGCGATCAGATTTCCTCGGGTTAATGCAGCTGGTCGATAAATCATTTTAACAGACATACTCCTTTGAGAGTCCACACTGGGCAGCGATGGCAGAACTTTTCGCAAAGAGCCTTGTCGTTTAAATGGTTCTGGTATATCAGTATCTAGAATTTTCTGAAATGCACAGAACAGTTTTAACTGTTAAGTTACCGGTGGGTACTGGAAAAGGGACTTTGACCCGGAAGCCAAGTTGTAATGTGTTATTGGCGAAGTTTTGCTTTCTAGTTAACACGACTAATATGAAGGCTGTAGGCCAGCAGTGATACTAGGGTTGCCATAATAAAAACTCAAGGCGGCGGGACAAATCCTTTTAGAGAAAATAGCACGGGGGGTTTGGGGGGGCTCCCCCCAAACTATAGCGCCGCAGGCAAAATTTTTAAAAAATTAGGTTTTTAGAGTTGCGTTTTAAGCGTTTTAGATCAAAATGCTGGAGTGAATGCAATCACGAAATATTGTAGTTTTGTAGTGCAAAAAAACAGAAAACCAACAAAAATGTATTGAAATTTGGAACACTAATGGCTTTTTTTAAAAAAAATTTAATAACAAAAAACGGAAATGAGTCAGACTGAGGTTTCGCAATGTACACGGTACCACCCCTACCCTCCACCCCTTTCATCAACACTAACCAAAGTGCTGACTGTCAAGCCAAGCCAAGTACTTTGGTGACGCACACGCCCCCCGGGTGGGCCCAATAGGTTGCTGTTGATAGCTTTGCACGTTTTGGACCTGCATATATCTGATATTGTAAAATTGGATTTTTAAACAATTTTTCTACCAAAGCGGGACAATTGTGTCCCGCTGGGTGCATTGGCGGGACGCGGGACTTAAAATTCTGTATCGGGACTGTCCCGCCGAAAGCGGGACGAATGGCAACCCTAAGTGATACCCAGTGCCGTGCGTAACACTGAGCACTGCCACCCCCCCTACTAGCAAACCTAGTGTGGAAAGTAGGGGTGGGGAGGTTAAATGTTTAAAAATGTTTAGTGGCGGGTAGATGTTATTAAATTCAGTTTAGGGTTAACACTTAAAACCGTTTAAAAAGCATTAAACATTTAAAAATACTATTTTTGTGGGTAAACTGTCGCCGCCGTTATTACAGGTTTCGCGGAAAAAATAGGCCTAAACCGCTGGAATAACGGCAAGTAGGGTCAAGTGTGGTAAAAATGAGACACAAAAAGCTTTTGTGTGTACAAGCTACATTTTACATCTAGTTCAATGAAAGTTGATGTCACAATCTTCAGCTCCCCTATCTGAATGAAATGGTGACATTACATTTTAATAAATATTAATTTAACTACTAAATAATGTTCAATTAAAAACATAGTATCATTTTTTTCTGGTGTTTTGGACAAAAATGCGACAATTATGTTTAAATATGAGACAATCCATTTCTAGGTTAACATAGCAGTTCTAGAGGAATGGGATGGTAAAAATGAGACAGACAAGGAAAAAATTATAAGAAATCCTACTTTTTAAATTGTTTAGTTACGAGGTCGATTGACCGTTTTATTGACAATTCAGTACCTATTATGATTGAGTGTAAGTTTCAATTTGGTACCTACTTTATGGCTAAAATCTTAGAAAAACAGAATTAAAATAAGACAGATTAATTTTAAGTTACGATGATTATCAAACTTGATGTATCATAATGACCAGATATGCAGGCGCGGTTCTAGCCCCAAAAACCTGGGGAGGCCCAACTAGTCCCGCCAGGGGGGGGGGGGTCTGGGGGGGGGAACGCCCCCAGAATTGCCCCGCAGGGCGTTTTTTTTATTTTCGTGTACTTTAGAAGGTGTATTTTTGACTGTACGGAAATTCTGGAGATTTCAATAAGGGGGTATTTATGAGTATATTTACTAGGCACATAAAAATTCAGAGTTTTAATTTTAATTTTGATCTCGCGAACAAGAAATATTTGGCTCAAAGCTCAGAAATTCTTTCAGCTTGCAAATTGGTTTCGAAAATTAAAATGTTTTTTTTTTTTGTCTAATGGAAGTAGCAACACTGTCAATAGATGAATAGAATTTAAAAGGTGAACTGTAAACAGCGAATTTTTTATGAAAACTTATCGATAGCTGAGTTTGGGTGTTACATGAATGAGCTACCCGCTAAGCTCGTACTCGCAGGAGATTACGAGCACGTCGGCTACGTCACCACCGATAAGAATTTCACGCCAGCACCTCCAGGTCTGGATAGTTTGCGTCTTTTGGAAGTCAAAGTGAGGCATTATAGCGGGATCTCGTGTTACACATTGATGATATGATAAAATATAGTTTTTAAGTTGGCAGATAAACAATGAGACGTGCAACGCTTTCCATAGGGCCTATAAGATGTATTTGAAAGAATTAATATGAATTTGGAAATAATCATCAGAGAAATCGAGGGCAGCCCGGGCCTAATCGGGCCGGCCCCGTAAAACCGCGCCTGCAGATGTTTTTTGGACTGGGTAAAGGCAGAAAAGGCATTATCATTCAATAGGAGTGTCTCTTGTCAACTTTGGTTAAAGTTATATTTAATTACGCTAGAGGGCAGCACAGCATTGTGATGAAAATGACATACCATCTAGCATGTTTGAAGAAAAAGTTTCAGTCAATGACTTTTAAACCAAACACAGCTGCATATCAAAGTTTAAGTCCAAGTTGTCAAAAGATTTTCAGGTGGTTTTGCAGTGTTGTTTTTAAATCTAATTTGTAATAAACAAAAAATGCAATCCTAAAGTGAATGCTTATTTCATTATGAAAAAAAAATTCTATTGGTATGTATTGGTTGCCAGAATCACAGCCCAATTAGGCTATTATTAAAAGACCCGGAAATTCGCGTTATTTTTTTACGCGAATTGTTAAATGTCGTATTTTTTTGCAAAATGTGGACGAATTGTGTGGTTAGGAACCCAAAAATATGTATATTGAATCGCGAAATAAACACCTACTTTGCCTTTTACTGAGCAAAAAACACCGAAATCTATATTAAAAACGCGAAATAACCACTATAAATGGCAATACTGTCCTTTAAATACATTGTAATTGTCAAAAAATGAGTTAAATAAACGCTCCCTCCCGTCTAAAGGGTCAACTCCCATTTGGCCGGCTTGCGATATCAGAAGAATTCCTTTGTCGCCGGCTGTTCCGCTGTTTGCGCGCACCCCCCCCATAGACCACCAACCCGGCGCTTCGCCCGGTGCAGACTGCCGGCTGCCCGGCCCGTCGAGAGAGGCTGGCTGGCCGGGCCGGCGACCCCCCCCCCCCCCCGCGCTATTGAGGAAGGCGGGCTGCCAAGCCCAGACGAAGATGCGATATAAATCACACTGCTGTTGTTTGCGTCATTGTTCCAAGCAACTTCCAAGTTGCGATGACGTCACGGAAGAGGACATGACGGAATGGGTGGCAGCCGAACGCTAGGTTTTGTCTCACAACAGTAGAAGATAAGCTTATCGCTCCGTGGATATCTTCTTAAAAGACGCTTCCGAACGCCCTTTCCCCCGCTCGGGGGGAGGGGGGGAGGGGGTACGACGTTTAAAATGACGTAATTTAGGCTTTCAGGATTCGGGTAAACCCGATCCTGGAAGGTCAGGAACGGATCCTAATTTTACTACCCTAGATATCCCTAGTTGATCCCACCCAGTTGTGGTTTATCTTCGAAAATTAGAACTCCGAAGATGCTCAGCAACAATGGTGGCATTCAAAAAACTGTACCTAGGCCTCATGAAAATACAATTTCCAAACTTGTGTAGTAGTAAAAAAAAAAAAAAAAATTGTCCAATCTGATTTTTGTGATTCCTGACACCCTTAAAATAAAACCATAATAAAACTGAATTTTTGATTTTTTAAAAACATATAGCCCTAGTAACACCTAATTTTCAATTTTTAAAAAACGAAATTTGCAAATAAATAAAACCATAAAACGGGTCTCTAGCTATTATAATAGACACTGCTCAAATTTTACCCACTTTTTGGTGTGTCTCATATTTTTCCACTTAACCCTAAAAATTTTACATAGGGGCCTAGTGGGGGCTATAGGCCCTATTTTTACGTACAATGCTCAACGTAGGGCGGCACGAAGTGTTACAGGAAAGGTTAGGCGGTGGCGGTGGGGGGGGATGAATAAGGGGAACCAGTGGGCACTGCAATGTGGGGGAGTTGGTCTTGGGTTGGGAGTCATTAAGGGAAGGAGAAGGGAGGTGAGGTTGTGCAATATGTACAGGGCAGTTAGGGGAAATAGAGGGTGGGGGGACATCCGCAATAGGGTGCAAGAGGGCTTTTCAGGAGTAGGGGAGATCATTCCCTTGGAAGTTCCAGCGGAAAAGTAGTAAAAAAGAACGGATATGGGTCGGTATTAGGGATGGTCGTTCAAACGTTTTAAAGGGTTATTAAATTCGCCAAACGTATAGTGAATTTTTTTTTTTTTTTTACATGCCTAGCTGCCTAAATTAAATGTTTATTTTGTTATTATTATTATTATTATTATTTTATTATTATTATTATTATTATTATTATTATGAAAATTAAAATTAATTCTAAATAATTGGTCTAGGGCATAGTTTACAAAGCCACCTAAAATAACTAGGGAGATGCAATTAAACAACTAGAAGAATCCTTTTGTAACATGATAGTGCAAGTTGATGATATAATTTGTATAGGAGACCTAAATAAAAATTTAAAGCTATGAAAGATATTCCAAGCACCCATCTCTAGAAAGCCTTTTGATAACATATAAACTCACACAGATATTAAACACCAAAACCCGAGTTTCCAAATCCACTAGCACTCTCATCATAGATCATATTATCATAGTCAAGTAACCCAGACAAAATCACTGATAGTGGAACAATTGATGCAAATGGGATATCAGATCACAGTCTAGTTAGACGAGTGAGCGCAGCGAACGTAGTCTACCCAAAGCTACTCGATCGGGAGCCTTGGTCGTGATTAATTCTGTTAAATGTTAAATGTTAAATGTCTGTCTGTCTGTCTGTCTGTCCGGTCCCATACCGGCCGAACGGCCAAATAGAATGAGCTGAAATTTTAAACCGACATCCGTGACCAAGGTAACTGAGAACTGCCCAACAAATGAGCACAATCCGTTACGATTTAAAAAAACCTGCAAGAAATAAAAAACTGAAAAATACGTTGAAATGTATGGAAATTATTTTAACGACAATGGTTTTCATTTTGAAATAATATTTTTTGTTTGTTATTTAGCTGGCTGTGAAATCCCCGTGTCCAAGGTTAGTCGAATGTTGGACGTAAAAGGGTACCCCCAAATTCCGCTCGTAGATTGAGTAAACCTTGCAATATTTTCCGTATTTCGTACTGGCTATGTTTTCCATGGTATTGTCACAGATGTAGGACTACACGCGTTATATGCATTTCAAAACAGGTTAAATATTTTTAATAAATACAATCCAGAAATTACAAAATCTTTCCCGACCATTGAACCCACGTCTCCCACATTTGGGCTATAAGGGCGCTTAAGGCCAACTCAAACTAGGTAAACGCCAAGTCGTTGCTAGCGAGTGAGAGAGTAGTGTTGAGTACGCGGGAATATTTGCATTTAAGTTTGATTATAATATTCGTATAAATAATAGGGTATTTAAGTTTAAGTCATAGTTTAGGCCATAATGCTCCACTCTAGCTTATGATAGGCAGGGAGGCCTAAGGTAGGGGAAGAAAAGGAATGTTACTCGGGTACTCAACACATGGCTCACATCATCGTCTAACAACGACTTTGGCGTTTTCCCTAGTATATTGATGTCTGAAGTATAAAAAGTGCAAAGTCAAACAACATTTTAAAACGATCAGAGATTTTAAAAATATGATGGACATGGGAGCATTCTCAGTATGCCTCAAATGAAACGTGGGAGGAACTGTACAATCATATAGATGACCCCAACCGTCAAATTAATATACTAAACAAAATTATGTTATCACTAATTGATAAACATGCACCCAATAAAACCATAAGAATATCAAAACGCAAAGCACCCTGGTTAACTCACAACATAAAAGAAATGATAGCAACATGAAACATTGCGTATGTTAAATGGAAAAAAACAAAGACACTTTTGGATTGGGAAAGTTACAGAACACCAAGAAATGAAACAACTTCAGCTATTAGAAGGGAAAAGAAAGCTTTTATTCAATTTGAAATACGTAACAACAAACACCACCCCAAAAAACTATGGCATGTATTGGAACAATTTGAAATACACAACAAAACAAAAAATTATGAAATCCCTAATCATATTGCAGATGTAAATGCCATAAATAACTACTAGGCCCTACTTAAATGCAATAACCACCCAAAATGCAGACCCGGAAACAGTGTCTTACTACAAGGATAACATCTCACCAAAAATCGTAAACACACTTCAGTTAAATACAATTAGTGTCAAAGAGGTGTTAAAACTGTTTAAATCAATTAAAACCATTGCAATAGGTGAGGATGGAATATCATTATTTATGTTAAACCTTTGCTTGCCGTTCTGTTACCTTGAAATAACCCATATAATTAATAATTGCATAGAAAAGAATATATTCCCGAACATCTGGAAAATTTCAGTGGTCAGACCTATGCCAAAAAAGCCAACCGGAAGAATT
>JAMZAV010011270.1:0-19777 GCA_024449915.1 Sweltsa coloradensis | reverse complement strand
GAACCAATTATCTTTTCCCATGTTCAATAGGTTTCTGTACGAAGCCCCAGCCAGAATAGGACTCTCTCTATAAATCAAGAAACTTCCCTGGCACGTGAGTACATCAAACTCCGAGTGTAACGGATTTCTGTTGAAATTAATAGCACCTCGGCAGCCGGTAGCGCATAGCGCGCTGGTGGATATCTCGCCTAGCTCCCTCCCCTCCACCCTCGCGCAGGAACGCACAGAGAGGGCGACATGCTAATGAGAAATTGCAAACATTTTTCTTCTCAGGCCCGCGAGTTCCTCAAAACTGAGGCGTTCATTAAAAAAGCGCTAAAAAGTGCGATTTACACATACGGGTCAGTACTTGATTATAACATTTTCCATTAGACGTCTGGTGCTGGCTCGGTGCCGGACGCGGTGGCGCGGTGGCGAGGTGGCGCGGTGGCGCGCATTGCCGGGAAGAAAGACTTTTGGTTAATGGTTTATTTTGGAGTCGGAGTTTGAAGCATTAGAGGGGCTCAGAGTAAGCCCGATCTTAAGCTGGTACTTCCAGTGACACATCTAACTACACGTAAGCCAAGGCTGTGGATGCTTTTACTTCAGGTAATTGCGTTAAGTTGGTACATTAACGAAGTGTTGCCTCGTCGTTAGCATTAGAGTCTGTACTTCTGTGCGGGTTTTGTTCCCGCTGCCGGCAATCCTGCCTGAAGGTATAGCCGAAGTTTCCTCGGCTATAGGTGAATGCTGGGTGTAAGACCTACTAAAAGATTCCTTCTCTACTTTACCACTGTTCTAACATGTTGAAGAGGTGGTTGTTGTAACCCGTGATCTTGCTTCCCGTGTCTGTGTTGAATAGGACGCGAGTTAAAACACTAACTAACTCTTCAAATTACAATTAAATCAACTTTTCAATGTTAAAGGGGCTAAAAACCCCAAAAGTTATTTTTTACCACGTGATCTATAGCACACTACTACACTTAAATGACCATTTAAAAAATTATATCTTGTAACTGTGATTTAACACGAATTTTTTAATTTTTTTGATCCAGAAATTGGCAAAAATTGGTGTTTTGGAAAATTTCCTAAATCGGCTTTAACCTGCTTCTTTTTTGATCCACATAGATACTAGAGCATAGTACCAATCTAAAATGCCCCTTTATAACATCGTGTCTTGAAACTGTGCCCAAATATACCCTCAAACACGCAAAAATATGCATTCCAAAATCACACCCCATCTTGGTAATCAGCATATTTTGACCGAACTACTTGCCCAAATTACAAAACAAAATATAGAGATTTTACAGAAAAGGCTGTCGAGTACGTCAATAATGGCTAATATTTTTTTTGATCAAAATCCTCCAAGGTCACGGGGCATAAAGATCGTCCCCATGTTATTTCTTATGGGAGATTTTTGCCGATGGGACCTAGCTCGAAAAATGTCATGTTTGACAATTTTTTGGGAGGTCATGGTGGCCCCAATAATTTTTCTGTTAATTGCTAAATTCATTACTATTTAGACTGAATGAAATATATTTTTTGAGTTTAGCGGTTAAATACCCCTTTAAGTACTTTTATAAAAAAGAAGAAACAATTATTTAAAAAAATATTTTGAAGGCTTATCAGCCGTATTCCAGTGGTTTCACCGATAAGTCGCAGACATATTGTGAAATATCTGTTTATTATTTTCATGATGCTAAAGTTAGGTGCCAGATGAAGAAATTTCTTTACGTTAACCTCTCCTGTTTAAAATGTTCATCAACTTCCAGATATTGTTAAAGACTGCAGAGCGCACACCCCTACTTACTTCTTTTCATGTATTGTGTTTCACGTCCTTATCACCTTACTTATAATAATCATTATATTTTGTAAGTGCCCAGACACAAGTTTTACTAACAACTTTGTGGGCTTTGCTGTTGTGATATAAATAAGTCTATACGCTCGTGACTTACAATGTGCACACATGCAAACATTAGAATAAAAAGCTGATGAAATTTGAAACGTGATTTGAAACTGTAAACAATTTTAGACCCTTGATTTATGCTAGTTTAATATTATAATTACTTAAGTTTTTATAGTCATTTTCAAAGCTTGAGTAAAGTCAAATTATTTGAAATGTTCGCGATATAGCTATCCCTTGCAATCAACCTTTTAATTATTCAAAAGGTTTTGGAGAAAATTGAAGTTAAAAAAGTAGTATTTATGAAATGTAGAAATTCGATGGATTTGGCGATAAAGCGATTTTCGTATGAGTATAAACATTGTAAAAAATTGCCACGATCTAATCCAACCGTCTTATGACAGTTTCAATGATATTTAAATAGTTTTCAAATTTGGTGGAGGTGCCGGGTATCATTTATTGGTATAGCACAATATGTGTAAAATGTTTGTTCCGTCATTATTATAGTTGTGTATGTTGGAAATTTTGCTCGAATTGTTCACATTCAACTCAAAAACAAATTAAGTAATCAAATTATGTAATTTGCCCTTTCACCATTTTATACCTACATTTACAATTAATTCTAAATAAAACAAATTTTACACGATTTAATTTAATATGTCACACTTTACTGTTTTCATTGGGCGACAGGACATATTTGACATTCGCAAGTAGCAAATCGCTTCGATGTGTATGCAACATAACATAGTTTTCAAGCAAGGCTATTTTGTTTGGCTGCCGTACAATTGATAAATATCAATAGTTACTATTAATCACCCAGAACAATTCCCTAAAATGATTAGTTTGTTACCTTTTTACAAAATCCTGCCTAAACCCCATGTTCCATATCCCGACTAAAAATAATAATTTATATTCTTTACTTCCATGTGTAATTATTTAAATATTTCATACCATATTATTGTATTTAATTGTCTTTTCTCTGTGACTGAAATACTTTTCAAGTTTACGACAATTTATTTAAACGGTGTAGGTTGATGAAACGATCTGTATCGAGTTCAAGCTCTATTTTCTTATTTTTTCTTCCACTAATAAGAAAGTGTTCACTCCTGATTGCAACATGGGGTATCTTGTGTTGCCATCACTTGCCCTCGGCTTGTATTACAAAAGCAGAGAAAGCAGTGAGCGAGTCTGTTAAAACCAGATGGAATTCACCTAGTTATCACTTGTTCTTCAGATGTGTGAACCCGCTATGTGCATGGTACGCCCAATACGTACGTGTGGCTCGTTGGTCTTGTGGTTAGCGTATCTGCTTCCAATGCAGAAGGTCCAGGGTTCGATTCCCGCTTAAGTCAGAAGTTTTTTAACTTCTGATTTGGACTTCAGTCCATCAGTTCTTGTCTTAGGAATTTGTAAACGGTGACTTTGGAGCCGTCCTAGCAACGAAGCACATAATAAATTTCAGAGTTGTTCTGAATCAGCCTTGTTGATTCTGGCGTTGATTCGCGGGTGTTCGCACTGTCCATACCACTGATTGCTATATTTCCTACTAAAAAAATATCGATCTTTGGTTGGTTATCGCTCACTCGTCGATTGTGTCGGGGCCTGCAGGGTTGGCTTGGTCGCTTTGATTTAAAGTCCCCCACTGAAAATCAGTTATATAACTGAGTGGGCAGACTCTAAATAAAATTTATTTATTTATTTATTTATTATTTATTTATTTATTTATTTATTTATTTATTTATTTATTTATTTTCTTTATTTATTTATTTATTTATTTATTTAATGATATAAAACATCTATAGTAGGAGATCCCCAGTCTCCAATACGTCCGCACAGGCGCGAGCGTACCAAATTGAAGCGTCAATCTAACCTTTTCAAAACGGCGATTTGGCGTTTTAAGTTATGCTTTTTTAATGCATTTAAGTATTTTACTGGATTGTTTGATATGGTTTTAGCTTGTGCAGCATGGGAGTGTACAAACAGAAACATTGAGAAGTTATTGCATAAGGGAATTTAGTAATCATTTGGTGTTAGTGGCTAAAATGCTCACCTGTCAACAAGACAGCCATTTTGAAAAATATTTGGGCTACAAATCGCTCCCATCTACTTTAACATGCAAACTGCCATATTCAAGATGGCTTCAAATTTTCACCGTAGTGGGCTAATGATTGGCGATCTAGCCTACTATAGATGTTAAATATCATTGGGTACGCCTGCTTAATATAGATGTTAAATATCATTGGGTACGCCTGCTTAAGTCCTTATTATAAAGTTCGAGCTTATCAAACTAACACAATAAATCAAACAGCTTTGAACACGAGTTCCAGTGTGATTGTGACTGGAGAAAGATGAGTGAGTTGTTATGAATGTGAGAGTGGATTGGAAGACTTAAATTTTAGCATTTTGTGAGTGTTCAATTCATTGTTTTTAAATATTGTACACTTAATGTTCTATGTAGTCGACGCAAGGGCCTAGACTTGCATGTTTAAAATGTACCAAATGTCAGTGTTTTGCACCCGCGCTGGGTCAATGAGAAAGTAAATGCTAGTTTGTCGCTATTTAAAATCTTTCACTTTATTTAAATCTTTATAACAATCCCAAAATAACAAATCCTAGCTACACCGGGGATTGGGAAAAAGTCCCCACTTCCTGTCATGCACCAACAATTCAGCAGTTATTAAGACACTGGCTCTGTGGTCAAGTGGTTATTGCGTTCCCCCTGTAAGCGAGAGACCCAAGTTCAATCCCTCGTTCAGTTGGAAAAACTGACATGGTATTCTACATCGGGAATCCTTAAGAAAGTGTATTTTTTAATCAACATTAACAGGATGGGATAGTCGCGAAATTAAAACTACTCGAAATTACAGTTTTTTCGTGATATCTCGAGAACGATGCAAAATATCTAAAAACTGATTCTATACCGCTATGTGGTTCTTGAGAACTATAGCCTGTACGAAAAAAATATTGTAATGTGATGGTAATTAAGTTTTTTATTAGAATTTTAATTAATTTAATGTATATCTTAAATACAAACCGCACCGATTATTATATTTGAATATTTTTTCTTGCATTATATTGTTCTAACAAAACCACATAGAAACTAGAATCAGTTTTTAAATATTTTGCATCATTCTCGAGATATCACGAAAAAACTGTAATTACGAGTGGTTTCAATTTCGCGACTATCCCATCCTCTTAACAATAGTGCTGATCATAGTTATATCAGCAACACCAACTCTACAGGAGCAGTGAAGGTATATTATAATGAAAGCCATGATGGTGATTTGGAATATCCGAACGAGACAATTTCCAATTTTGTATTTGTAATTATAAATGTCCATTGATGGATAGATAATTTGTTTATGCTGTACTAATAAGGTTCTGTAAATACATCCTGATAAATCAACAAGCAATCCAATATTTTGAGCTGTCCACCAATGGTAGAGCCTCGTTTGTTAATATGACGGATCAACAGTGGGTGTAATACAGCCCTAAAAGCACAATCAATAGATTTATTAGTTAAACATATGCATGTTGTCGCTATGATCTATTTGAGATGATAGACTAAAAATGAGTATTGTTTTTTATGTCTCTGAAATCAATGTATTGATTTGGTTATGTTTTAGCATCATATTAGTTGCTGCGAAATGTGTTTCAAATGTATATACAAGTGACACGAGATACATACACTAAATGCTTAGTGTTTTAAAGGGTAATACAAATAGGTAGCTCATGAATAATAAACAAAAATTTACAATTCGCGAGAAAACGTTGTGATCCAGTCTACGGCAATCCTGACTGAAACGATTTTCCAGGGTTCTCCAAAAAAATCTGGGTTATAGTTATTGACATTCATTTATGGTGAAAACGAAAGTAATGAATTCTTTTTAACCCACATTACAACTTTTTGCCAAAACAAAAACTAAGATGGCATTTAATTTTAGCACAAATTCTCATAAGTACGTTTTTATTGTAGCCTGCAAGTCATTAACAATACTCTAGTTCAAAAGTTCCTGAAAATATCAGCGTGGAAAAGATGCACCACTTTCAACTCAATTTTGAATAATTTTAACCAACAATTCACCGCTTTTGGGCAAACCAATAACCAAAATCAAAATTTTATTTCCACCGTAAAAAATTGACCCTAGACAAAGGTTTCCTGTAACCTGTTTGGCATTTCATCCCAACATTCATTATACCGTTAGCCTGAGTAGATGCAAGTTGTCTGTACGTAATAGCCTACAGGATTCTTTCATGACTGACAATAACAAGTTATGAGGTAAGCAATCACACCTGGGAAATAAAATGAAATTAATTAAATGAACCACATTCTGACGATTGTTGACAATTACATTTAAAAAAACAGAGAAATTATTTTATTCTTCTATATGCCTATTTCTGAATTTTTTATTTTTAAGTGTGTTTACGTTTCCAGATATTTTTTTTATTTCTATTACTTTTATTCTGTTTCGCCGGCAACAGCTTTGGCTGCAGCTGCAGATACCAAATAAAGTTTTATTATAATATATTATTTTCGTTTCGTTTCCTGGATATATGGATAAAGTTTCATTTCGATCGAATGCATATATATATATATATATATATATATATATATATATATTAACTTTAACTTAAGTGTTGATTGGCAGAAATATCCCATACCCCTTAATACAGTTTCCAATCGTTTTTTATCGGCATTTTTAAACCTATTTCTGCAACAACTAGTCACAGAAGCTACACGAATTACAGCTACATCTCGATCGTTGTTGGACCTGTTTTTATGTAATGACCCAACTCTGATTAAGGATGTATCAGTAATTCCTGGCGTTAGCGACCATCTTGCTGTTTCCACTACTCTTCAACTGGCACTTCCGAAAATTAAGAGGCTCAATGTAGATGTTCTTAACTATAAAAAAGCTAAATGGGATCTCCTTCAATCTTTATCGCAAAACACTTACCTTCTTGTTCTTTGGATAACTCAATTGAACACATGTGGGCGGATTGGTGTAAAAACTTCTGGTGGTGTGTAAACCAAGCAATCCCCACGGTTACAATTAAAGGTAAACGGCGCCCTCCATGGATAAGTAAAACAACTAATTAAACACATTCGAACTCGGGATGCACTTCATAAAAAGTGGAAAAAAGTTCCCTCCGACACAAACTGGGAGAATTACCGGGTGTTACGTAACACCACCAGGGCCGCGGTGAGAAATGCCCACTCCGACTATGTCTGGGAGCTAGGAAAAGCACAAAATTCGAAACAGTTGTGGAAATACATTCATTCCAAACGGGGCAGTGCTGCTCCCTTGCATTTTGACATTAACGGAGTTAAGGTGTCAGACTCTTCCGAAATCGCCAAGAGCTTTAGCGCAAAGTTCAAAAGTAATTTTTCAGTTCCCCTTGCAAAAAGCAAAAATGTAGGCCCAATATTGCCCCCATCTCGTTCAAATACCGGCATACCATTCACAAACGTCTACGTCACCTCGTCTAAAGTGTTCGCTGCACTCAAGAAGTTACGCCCAGGTTCAGCCTGTGGGCCTGATAAGATTCCTTCTCGTGTACTACACGTATGTGCTAGATCCCTTGCTCCGTCTTTGGCCTATCTATTTAACGTTTCTCTAAATTCCGGAACCATACCTCAACAATGGAAAACAGCAAATGTGGTGCCAACTTTTAAATCAGGGTTGAGGGATGACATCAATAATTATCGTCCGATATCTCTCACCTCAGTAGTATGCAAAGTACTGGAGAGAGTTGTATCCAAGCACCTAATTCACCACCTTCAGACAAACCATTTTCTTAACAAACAACAACATGGGTTTATTCAGAGACGCTCTTGTGTCACGATGCTAACTAAGGCTATAGATATGTGGCAACATGCTTTAGACAGTGGAACGTCGAAGCAAGTTGATGTTGTTACCCTCGACTTTAGCAAAGCGTTCGACCAGGTTCCTCACGAGCGTTTATTGATGAAACTGGAGTCATTGTACAACGTTAAGGGTAAAGCATTAGCTTGGATATCATCGTTTCTTTGTAACAGGCGTCAAAGGGTTGTTTATGACGGTGTTTCATCTACGGATGTCACTGTCACGTCTGGGGTACGGCAAGGTTTCCGTTCTGGGTCCATTGTTATTTGTGATATTTATGCTAGATCTACCGCAGTGTGTTGAATCAAACCTGCTGCAGTATGCAGACGACTGCACATTATTCAGGCCTATCTCCAGTTTAGAGGACATTCACACACTTCAGAGTGATCTAGCTAATATTAAACTGTGGTGTGATATAAATGAAATGAAACTGAACCCGTCTAAGAGTAATGTGTTTAACACTGACCCGTACTAAAGTCATATTAGATCACAATTACAGTATTCAGGAAACTCAGCTACATCGCTGTAAATCCCCAAACTTTTAGGCCTCGTAATTACAGAAAATCTCAAGTGGAACAAGCATGTGGACGTAGTTCGGGCAAAGGCTTCAAGAACGTTGGGCTTTATTTCCAGGAGCCTCTATGGGTGTCGTTCAAGCGTTGCTCGATCTATGTACCTCACTCTTGTACGACCTATCTTCACTTGGGCTACTCCGGCATGGCACCCTACAACAAAATCTAACCTCTGTAAGCTAGAATCTCTTCAAACCGCGCCACTAAATTCATACAGAGAGGTCGATGTGGTGGATCGGATGATAGATTAGAGAGGAGCCAAATCCCCAGTATTGATAACTTCCTAAAACAAACAGATCTCATATTTTTGAAAAAGTGTTTCTGCGAAGTGATTGACCTAAACCCTTTAGAACGAATCAGGTTGTCTTACCGGTCTGTACCTCGGAAACACAGTGTATTTTTGACACCACCGATTGCACGCACAGTTGCGTATCAATCAGGTTTTTACTGTAGATCAACTGCTCTCTGGGAAAGCTTTGCCTGTCACTATAAAAGCTAACTCAAATGTGAAACAATTTAGTTCTGCAATAAAAGAATTGTTTAATAACCCAGCCTCGCGTGAATCTATTCGCAAAAATAACATTCAACGAAATCATTCTCAAAATTGAAATTACAGTAATCTGATATCTTATCTCTCATAGGTAAGTGTGTATCTTCTCAATGAATGAATTTCATTGCTACCATTAAATTCATCTTGATGCAGTACAGTATAGTCACATTCTGACAATTTGGTCATAATCATATAATTATTTTAAAAGTTCATCAATATCGTAATTACCAGTAAACTCACTTCATTGCAGTACAGTACCCATTTTCTTACATAAACTTACTGGACATAGCAATGCTCGCTTTAACTGGACACTCACTACAGTCTCTTCTTAAGATTAATTGCATTATACTTAAGAATTGTAATTACTAATATAAGTTTATTTCTAAGACTTAGATAATTTCCTAGTAACTTAATTATTATTATTATTATTCCTATGTTTATGTTATTAGCCATAGCAACTATATTATATTGTATAATTATAACATAATTATCTCATAGCCGTATGGCCTGCTGGTGCGTGTACAGTTCTCTGGGGAAATACAAAAATTGTATATGCATTAGTTGGAATATTGTTCACCTAATTTGTATAGTTTTATAACTAGTAACTTCTTTAGATTTTAGAATAGCTGTACATTACATTATTAAATTCACATTGCTAAATTGAAAAATTGAAAAATAAATGTAATGTGCACTTCTATGTATATTATTTTATAACTGCTTTAGTTAATAACTTATAGATTGTATTTTAGTTTGTAAAAAAATTAGTTTGTTATGCATTATGTGATAGTTTATAAATGTATTTATATTGTAGTAAATGGTGGCAAGACACTTTTTGTGTTATGGGGCTATGCCCTTTTATTCTTGTCGCCATCAATATGCTCTGTATATGGTTTAATAACTGTACGTTGCAAATTGAAAATAAAAATAATAATAATAATAATAACAATATATATATACTGACTGGCTGAAAAGCTTGTCCCTAACTAACATTGTTGTATATTAATTAATTCTAAGTAGAAGTGCTAACTCCCCTAGCATCGTGATGATAGCTTAGCTGTATCTTACCAGGACGGTTCTCCTGCATATGATGGGATACACAACTTTATTATACGTACCATGAGTCTGATACTTATAAACCCTGAACCTTCTAACTTCCATTGAATAATCCGCATCTTCGAAAAAGTCGCCACTTTCCATAATGACACAACTTTAGACATATTTACGACAGCCCTTGAAACTTCTCCTCATCAATGACATTACCAAAACATCATATATATGTTAAGAAAACCTCCTGTCGGCCATTACTTCGTTCACAATCCCATTTGTGGACTCAATATACCCCCGTACGAATTCGGCAAAACGCACTTCTTTAGAAGCTGGAAGGTTTAGGGGAAAAGCTTCTTTATTTTCTATCTTATTGAACTCTGGCTTTCTGAATGAGGGGTTGACAAAAGCAAACAAAATGTGTAATTTTCCTCAGATCTACAGCCGCGTGATTGGTTCTTGTCAAACAGGCTTAGTTCCTACTTGTGGGCTTATGCATGTTAGGTAGCTTACAAATTGGGGGGCATTTTCTTGTCATGATATAGTTAAGACTATGGTAGGCATCTTCAATATAATTTCTTAAAGTCTCCTCTCAACATGGCTAAAAAGTTACATTTAAAGATATTAATAATTGGAGTTTTCACTGTAAAAACATTAAACATTTTCTTCAATATTTAATAACAAAATAAATTACAACAACAATAGAAACAGCTGATGTCAAAGAAGATGGATATAAGAAAGAAGGGACAAAGAAGTTGGAAACTAGAAAGAAAGGTGAAAGAAGGTGAATACTGGAAAGAAAGGACAATGAAGGATCAAGAGGAGAATATGCTGGAGAAACTATAGAGATTGACAGTACAAAAGTGTATGTGGCGGCCAATTTTGATATTTCGAATTTACATCTTTGGATTTTATATGAAGTTTATTAAGATTTACCTAAACCTCCTTGGCAGTCAATTTTGATATTTTCAATTTATTTACTTGTATTTGATATGAAGTTTATGAATTGACTTATATTTACATCTGGGTATGCGTACTGTTTTATCTGTATTCTTGGTCAAGCAGAACAAAAGGTCTTATGGCCTTAAGCTTCGCCAAGTCAAAAAAAGACTCTTTTATTCTTCTTATATTATTATTATTATTATTATTATTATTATTATTATTATTATTATTATTATTATTATTATTATTATTATTATTATTATTATTATTATTATTATTATTATTATTGACTTATATTATTATAAACAGCAGTGGCGCTGCGTCACGTGCCGTGGTAAAGGATCCGGCAATAATACTCCGGTAGGTGATGCTTCACATATTTTTTGACCTCCGTGACGAATCCGCTAAAACGTCTATCATTCGTGAACTGCGTGAAGCGTTCCGCGAAGAATTTGACAAATTTAAGGAGGAGTTCGCAGCGGAGATCTCTCAACTTAAAAAAACGGTATCTACTCTCGAGGAGCGCTGTGAAGACAAGGACAAGGAGATAGGTTATTTAACATATCAGTTAAACCACCTAGATCAGTACGGTCGAAATAAAAACTTTGAACTTGAAAACGTTGCCGTAGTGGACGGCGAAGACGTCGAAGATTTGGTGTTAAAAGTAGGTACTATACTTAACATTGAATTAGATAGAAGTGATATCGACTGCGCCCATCGCCTACCTAATAAAAATACGTCGCGCCCACCTCGTATTATTGTGCAATTAACGACAAGGAAGAAGAGAAATCTTTTTATAGAAAACAGGAGGAACGTGAAGATCACAAGCGAGGGTTTGACTGGTGTAAAAAGTGATAGTAGTAAGGGGGAGATTTTTATCAACGAAAACTTATCCCCTTTCTACGCGAGCTTCTGTGGAAGACCAAACAGAGGGCAAAGGAATTCAAGTTCAAGTTTGTTTGGTTCAAACACGGGAGAATCCTAGTGCGGAAGGACGAACAATCGCGTGCAATACTACGCATAAACTCGTACGACGACCTTGCACAGTTCACCAATCGAGAGTAGGTCAAGTCTCGGGGGGCGCTGAATGCGCCGAAGGGAATACGCCGAATCATCGTGTGTAGTGTCTACGACGTTGTCAAACCCCAAAAATATAGACCACATATCCTGGTTTAACCCCAAAACGTTGGGCGTTAATCCTGGAAAAAAAGCCAAAAAATATTCGTCTTTTTTTCAGTTTTTTTCCCTATAAGACAGATGTATAGTCCATACCGAAAACTATAAATTTTTAAATTTTAATAATTAACTTTTTAAAATGTAATAATGATACAAAATGATTCGGCTTATTCCGGGGGAAAAGCGTCGAAAACGATTCGGCGTTTTTCCGGGGGAAAGCGTCGAAAAGATTCGACGTTACTCCGGTGGAATGCGTCGAAAAAGATTCGGCGTTATTCCAGGGGAATCCCCGAAAAGATTCGTCGTTATTCCGGTGGAATGGCGTCAAAAAGATCGGCGTTATTCCGGGGAATAACGACAAAAAAGTTCGGCTTTTTTTCCAGGGGAATGCGTCGAAAAAGATTCGGCGTTATTCCCAGGGATTGAAGGCAAATATTCTGCGTACTTTCAGTGCAATTCGTCGAAAGTTATTGAGCGAGCGTAGCAAGCGTCCCCTCTTGACTCTTATGGTTTGAATGTTTTTTTTTCCCCCTTTTGTTTTCTGTTACTGCTTCGATACAGGTCGCACCGTTTCTCTATCGACCTGAAATTGTTCACACATGACTACCCCTAGGCGGTTGCTGTATTTTTTAAAAAATCCGATAGTTGGTTATAAAAATAAAAAATAATAAAAAAAAAAAAAAAAAATGTTCCAAATCGTTATAAATTTTGCAAGTCAAAAATAAACTTCTCTCCTTTTAAAAAATTTTCAGCTAAAACGGTCAGACCTTAAAGACTTTTTGGGTTTGTAACTTATGGGAATGTCGTCCCGGGGTCGGGCTTTTGTTGCACGTATCCGGGGGCTCGCTCACAACGCGACGGGACTTGAGCGTTTTTCCTTTCTCGCTTTCAACCGACGGGCTTTAGCGTGAAAACGCAAAAGTCCCGTCTTTTTTCCTAGTTTACTAGAAAAACGCTAAAGCCCCCAATTGATAAATTTCGTGTAAAATTTAACGCAACAAAAAACATTTCTCATAAAAATTTGAATTTTGAGATTTTTTAAATTTTTAAAAATTCTTCAACAACACCTACAGTTTTAATCCGATTGTAAAAATTTTTTCACAGACCTTTAAATTTTAATTAATATATTCGTGTGAAATTTGAGCGTAATCGAAATATTTTTCTTTAAAAATCGCAATTTTACGCTTTTTTTTATTTTTAAAAAATTCGCTCTCCAAAACGCCCTGAAAAACTTTTTTGCGAAGCTTCCTATAACAAAAAATTCCAAAAAAATTCCAAAGCTTTGACCTTTTATTATTGACAATTTTTTACAAAACTTATTATGAACCTACGCTAGAGTGCGAAAAAAACTACTTCGGGGAAAAAATTCGAACTTGCGGGTCTAAAAATAAACTTTGTACTGTGTGTTTTTAAACTTCAATGTTTTTATAGAAAAGGGAGCGCAGCGACGGGTCTTATCATTCATTTAATGAGACTTTGTCTTTTCCCGAATTGTTTCTGTGGTGAGTGAGTGAGTTCGCCCAGAACGGCCAACCGCTGACCAATTGCGCAAAATTTTTAAACAGACAAGGGGGATTAGTCCTGGGGTGCATTAATTTCAGAAAAATCCGTTACGTTCAACTAAAAACGTACAAAAAAAAATAATTTTTGAACTAAACAAATTTTTTATCGATTCATGTTTTGAATCCCCTGGAAAAGTAAGCATGCAGTGCCCAAAGGTATAATCGATCACTTGATTATTAGTCATAAATAACAAAAATCAATAATCACAACTCATTTGATTGATTGGTTATTAAATCCTATTTGGAATTTGAAATATAGCCAATAGTAAAAAATGAAATTTCAACACCCTTAAATTTTATGTTTAAAGGTTTCCAAAAAAATTTCCCCGCGGGGGTTAAATAAACCTTGCACTCTCACTATATTTTCGTACCTGCTTTTTTTTCATATAGGCCATTGTATGCTTTTAAAAATCATGTTTTGTTTAAACTGGGAAACGCTCATTTTGGCGCGTTGAAAAGCGAGCCCGTGCTTAGCTAGACCCACATTGAAATTTTTTTTTAAATTTTCAAATTTGCGACGTTTGCTCTCCACAGGGCCTTTTTTCCAAATATTATTTATTATTCCCAAAGGTATTTGGGAAAACCCGGGTTTTTAAACCTTTACTTTGTAGAAAAAATCCACCCCCACTAGAGGACCTTGACCCCTTTGGGGGGAAAACTTTTTAAACTCTTTGTTGACAAATAATACGCTTCCTCAAAAGTATTTTGATTACTTTGGTGGCAGTGCTTAAAACTTCGCGCGTATTTTCGTTGCCATGGCAACTTTACTTTTTTTATAATGAAATTTCCATCTACACTATTTATGGGTCAAAAAAAATTACATTTCGTGACCGGACGGACATTTAAATGATTTGGCCCCTCAGATTTTGTCGCGTTTATTTTTGAAAAAAAAAACTTTCGTTTATTTTAAGGGAACTTTTTAACTTTTTGAACGATTTTTCCACAAAACAAAGGGCATTTCAATCGGAACGAAGCTTGCGGATGGTCCAAATTTCAACTCGACCCGAGCCCCCTTTTCAAACGTTATGGCAACATACAAACAAAAAAACAAAAAAAACCAAAAAACAAACAAAAAAAGCGAAAACAAACAAAAAAAACAAAAAAACATTGACTTTTTTTTTCCGGCAGAGTCAAATGGAAACGCTCGCTTCGCTCGCTTAACATACAGAAATTAAAACCCCGATGCTTCCCGGGGGTTTTTAACCGGGCCCTCCCACATCGGGGTAACGCGCGGAGACTTTTGCTTTTTGGACAAGAACGAAAAGTCGTTGTTAAACGATGAGCAGCCATGGTTTGAGTTCCGGGTAACTTTTGCATTTGATTTCATTCATATATAAATATAAATGAGGGGGTTTTTGATTTAATTTGTATTAAGGCGCGTCGGCGGGGACCTCCCCCCCTTCCCCTTATGACCTCCCCACGACGATGAAATGACCAAAACATCAAGAACGACGAAAAAGATGTGACGACCGCGACGTGAAAACCCCTCCCCTTTCCTTTTCCCCCTACCTTTTGGTTTCTGATCGTGGGACTTTCCCCTTTCCTCCCCATATCGCCTAGGCTAAGTGGCGCATTATTCCCTAACGGTAACGGTTGAAGCTGGGTTTGAAGCTGGGGTGAAGCTCGGTTGAAGTGGGGCTCGTTGGTCTTGTTTTTAGGGTATCTGCTTCCAATCAAAGGTCCGGGGTTCGTTTCCCCCTAAAGTCGTATTTTTTTTAAACTTCTGTTTTGGCTTGGGTCCTCTTTCTTAGGAGTTTGTAAACGGTGACTTTGGAGCCTCCTAAAAAATAGCCGAAGCCATAGAAAATTCAGAGTTTTCTGAATCCCCTTGTTTTTCGGGCTTGTTCGCGGTTTTTTGCACTGTCCATACCCTGATTCTATATTTCCTATTATAGGAAAAGCTTATTCCCGCCGCGTTTTGGTGAGCGTAATTGGTTTTTGAGCTACCTGTGTTTCGCGGATTTTCTGTTGTTCTGTGAAAAATTATTACTAAGTTGAAAAATTTTTTTAATTAAAAAAAATAAAAAAATTTAAATTTAATTCGTAATCGTATCGAATTTAAAAAAAAAAAAAAAATCGTAAAATTGCAATTTTCATAAAAAATAATTAAACGTTCGCTCAAATTTAACCAAATTATTAACTCATAAAATTAAGGGTTTTTGTGAAAAAATCATTACAAAAAAAGGGTTTAAAAAATGTAGGTGTTATAAGTCAAGAAAATTTTTTTAAAAAAGAAAAAACCCGTAAAAAATTTATTTTCTAGAAATAATTTTTATTATGCTCAAATTTTACAGAATATTTAATCTAAATTAAGGTTTTGTAAAAAATCATTACTCGGAAAAGCCGTAGGGATTATTAGTTAAGAAATGTTTTTAAAAACGAAAAAAAAAACGTAAAATTGCGTTTTTTATAAGAAAAAATTTCCCGATTGCGCTAAAAAAAAGTGGGAGTTCAGTACAGAGATTTCAAGGGGGCTCCATAAAATTTCTTGCAAAATTGAGTATCGGTTTAGCCGGAAACGTGTTAACAACACACAAAAATACAAAAAAAAAAAAAAAAGGATTTTTTTTTTCCAGTTAGTAAATGGAATCTTTCGCTTCGCTCGCTACGCTCATCCAAAAAAAATTGATCTTTTGTTTTGGTTATCGGCCTCGCTCGCTCCTCGATTGCGTCGGGGCCTACAGGATTGGCTTGGTCGCTTTTTATTTTAAAATCCTCCACTGAAAATCAGTTATATAACTGAGTGGTAGACTCTAAATACAATTTTTTTATTTATTTTTTATAAGCGCTCTTAAAATTAAAGAACCAAATAATATTAACTGTAATTTTCCCCAATTACTTTTTGGATGGCGTACGAAATTTCCATTCTCTCAGTGGGACAAAAATCCGGAATGTTTTTTTTTTTTTTTTTTTCTTTCTTTCTTTCTTTCTTTCTTTCTTTCTTTCTTTCTTTCTTTTTTTTTTTTTTTTTTTTTTGTTTGTTTGTTAAAACATTTCCCGGGAAAAAAATGCTACAAATTTCGATGAAATTTTTGGGGACCTTTTTAAAAACTCTGAACTTAGAACGCCACTTTTTTTTTGCATATCAAAAAATTATTTCTCATGAAAATCGCAATTTTCGATTTTTTTTTGATTTTTTAAAAATTTTTTTTCGATTGCAACACCTAATCTTTTTCCGATTGTAATATTTTTTCACAGAACCTTAATTTTAAAATTGTAATTCATGTGAATTTGAGCGTTATCAAAAACTATTTTTTACGAAATCGCAATTTTACCACTTTTTTCGATTTTTTAATTTTGTTGGCAATACCTACTGCTCTATCCTTTTGTAAAGTTTTTTACAGAACCTTAATTTTATGAATTAAAATATTCGTGAAAAATTTGTGCGCAAAACTAATAATTATTTCTAATGAAAAATTTTAAAAATTAGATTTTTTTCCTTTTTTTAAAAATTCGATTATTAAAAATTAAAGATTTGTTAATTTTTTTTAATTTAATTTAATTTTAAAAATCTCAACTAATCATATTTATTCACAGAAAAACAGAAAATCCGCATAACACATGGCAGCCAAACCCAAAATTTCGCTCATCCAAAAACGCGGGGGGGGATTTAGCGTTTTCCTAGTTACCCATAATTCAGCCCCGGGACCACAATGTCTCATACCATAAAAAGGTATTTACTCAAAAGGGGAAAAATACCCAGTTTTCTCCTCAAAGTGACCGCCATTTTGAAATGGTTTACCCTTTTTCCCCGACCCCCAAAAACCCTAATGAACCCCACTGGGCTGTTCAATGAACAAAAAAAGTACTTTTAAAGGGGTTTAAACCGGTTTTTACCCTTTTTGGCCCCCTCTTTTGGGTTCTGGGGGAAACGGGGGCCCCAAATCCGAGTTGGTCCGGCAATTCGGTTAATTGGGGTTTTTTTTTCCTTAAATCAGCCCGGTCCCAATGTCCACATTTTGCCCTTAAATTATTTTTTAAGCATAAATTTGGATTTCTCGACTGGTCTATAGGCCGGGCCCGCTTTTTCATCGGGGAAAAACGAATAAAAAATTAGGGCTAAAACCCATGTGATATACTAACGTATGCTATTTTCTGCGTAGAAAAATTTTGGTGTATTGATTTTAAAATTTTTATTGGTCATCGGTTTCAAAATTTTGACAAAAATTAAGTTTTCAGGTTTTTTTCCGCGAAAATTTTATTGTACAGTGGAAAAAAACTCTTTTTTTAAATGGGATCGTCTTATAATATTTTTTTTTTCTTTTCGTGTTTTAAAAAATTTTTTTTTCTATTTCCTACGGTCTTCACAATCAACACCTTTTAATGGGGGACAGGGACGGCGGGTTTTCTGCGTTTTAACATTCTTTTGTTGCATTTGGGTGTTAATTTATTTATTTTTGTTTCTATAACACTAATTATTTAATGAATTATTAAATAAAATTAAAATGGTTTTGTAGGAGTACCGCAGTAAATGCAAGGGGTTTTTTCTCTACGAGGTCAAAAGTCGATATCAGACAAACGCGGGCTCTCCGGGTTTTCAAGGGTTGAGGAGGGGCCCTTTTCGGGTGAATTTATAAAATTTTGCTAGATTAATAAATTGACTTAGGACGCGGAAAAAGGATTGAATTTTCTTTTTAGGGGTTTGCATCAAGAAATAATACATCACAAAAACTTTCCCGCCCTTATTCAATATTTTTGTAATGAACCCCTGAGCTAGCCGGTAGGGAACCCTTTAGACATACCCCACCCGGGAAACATTTAAAAAGGGGGGTTTTGATGCTATTCCGGTTTCAATGGTTCTGGAACTAGTTAAAGTGGGTAATTTTTTTAAATTTTTTTTTAACGGGACAAAGAAAATTACCTTTAGGAGGGCGACTGTTATTTTTTTTTATGTCCTTAGTTTTATTACTCACGATAACCATTTCTCACTCAATCGAAACCATATACTCTTTTCAGAGCAAATACAAAAATCTACATCATTTCTTTTTGGGCTAGTATTTACAGACCACTTGGAAAAAGTTCATATCCGTTTAGGTAAATAGGAAAACTTCGCAAAAAGTTTTTCAGGGGGCGTTTTTTGGAAGAGCGTAATTTTTTTTAAACGAAAAAAGCGTAAAAATTGCGATTTTCATGAGAAAATTTTTTTTCGTTGCACTCAAAAATTTTACACCAATATTTTATTTATAAAAATTAAAGGTTTTGTTAAAAATCGTTACAATCGGGTAAAACATGTAGGGGGTTTTAAGTCAAAAATTAAAAAGAAAAATAAAATAAAAAACTAAAACGGCGATTTTTTATAAAAAAAATTTTTTTTGATTGGGTCAAAATTTCTCACGAAGGTAATATTAATTATGAAAATTATGGTTCTGTGAAAAAGTCATTACAATCGGATAAAGCTGTAGGTGTTATAAATCAAAAAGTTTAAAATTAAAAAACGTAAAAATGTATTTTTATGAAAATATTTTTCAATTGCGCTCAAATTTTTCCCCGAATATTAAAATTTATAAAATTAAGGTTCTGTAAAAAAAACATTACAATCGAATAAAGCTGTAGGTGTTATAACTAAAATTTTTTTTTTAAATCGAAAAAAAAGTAAAATTGCGATTTGATGAGAAAAAATTTTCAAGGGGGGGGGGCTCAAAAAAAGTGGCAGTTCATGGTTCGAGATTTCGAAGGGGCCCCCATAAATTTCATTGCAATTAATCAGTTTTAGCCGGGAACGTGCTAGCAGACCACAATATAAAAAAAAAAGAAAAAAGAAAAAAAAAGAATTACGGATTTTTCTCCCCCAGTGTAGGAAATGGAATCTTCGCTTCGTTCGCTATTCATTCCAAATTTTTTTATTATTATTAATATTTTTTTATTATTTATTGGATAATTTTATACAAACTCGTTAAACCGGGGCTAACATGTTGAAAAGACTTACGTCAAGTCTTCCATGTGTCCTATTACTACATTATTATTTTGCTTAACCTAACTAAAATAAATCTTTTAAATTGGGAATATTGTTTGTAGATGATGTTTTCTTTCTGCGTGTACATCGTGGCCCGATTTTTCTCGCCACCTAGCATTTGGGTCTTTTGGGCTATGGAAACCACAAAAACCCTGTCAGGATGGAGCTGTCTCGAAAACTCGAAGTATCATTCTTATTTTTGAATTTTCGAAATATTCTCCTGTTTTTA
>JAMZAV010011269.1:0-21304 GCA_024449915.1 Sweltsa coloradensis | reverse complement strand
AGTAAGAAATGGTTTTTGTAATAAAGTAAGATACTGTGTAGGGCCTCCATTTCGAGGACTTGAGCAATTTAAAGTGGATTACTTGAGGTAAAGACAAGGATATGGGCCATTATATACAGGTATTTTGCACCACCAAAATTTGTTAGCTAAACTAAGACCAACGACAATATAGATTTGGGATAAAGCTGCACGTATTCATTTGTAATGTGTTTTTGCAACCCAGGGAGACGTGTTAATTGGTTATGGTTGATAAGGACTGCATTGAGTATCGTACTCATTTTTATAACGATCGATTGTAATCGGTTATCAGTGGTATACTCATGGTTTGCAAACAGCTTTCCAGACAAAGAAGCATCATTAAAAAGAAAAAAAGGAAAAAGTTTTAACAATTTTACTTGGCGTTGAATATTTTTTTTCAAGTAGGGAGAATCATTCATACAATATTAAAGTCAGTTCCTGATTCAAACTCACACTTTAAGTTTCACTCACTTTTTGCCCACAAAAAACATAAAATACTCATTGTTACACTTCTGCTTATAGCTTCCGGCTAAACTAGGTATATCACTGCCTCCTTGATGCTCGTCGTGGCCCTCCTCGACGAAATCTAGGGGGCAGTGAGGTATATATTGTGATTTTAGAGCCTAAGCAAATGGAGCCAGTAACTATCCATCAACGGAGTGAATGCATTGGCCAATGTGCATCTCTAAAACGGGAATCAACCGCGAAACGAGATTCAACAAACTTGGCAATAACAGTCTGCCGTAGAATTTCACCACAGACTTTGTTTTGTCATTTGGTTCTGGATCTGGAGCAACCTCCCCATGTTTAATAACCACTGCACGTGTTGATCCTGCTTCTAAGATGGCCGTGCCCGTATAACAATGCATTACCATTGCCAAAAGTACTCAAAGATCTATCAATTTCACGCTCTAGAAGAGGTTTAGCACGCTCCTTTCAAGTTTCAACCTTTAGTTTGTGATGACTGCGAAAGTCAAGCGTACCATATTTTTAAATGCACGTCAGATTCGGCGATATTATATAAGTTATTATGGCATGTTTTGAGAGCCGAGACATAAAACAACAACAAAACCAAATACGTCGGTCGTCGGAGTTTTATTATGCCACGTGCTTTGGGTTAAAAATACAGCCTTGAGAATCAGCATGCACAGTGCAAACATAGTGAAACGTAATATCAAAAGATTCTGCTTGAAGATGAAGTGACTGGGATAGAAATTATTATTTTTCGAGAATACAACCAAGAAATACGTAATTTCACAAACTTGATACGCTTATTCGTAGCATTATAGAAAGAAAGTATAGTCTTATGGAACTATATAAGGGTAAATGCCGGTTTTCCTTTGTTATCTCCTAATAGGCCTATACGCACTCCGACTTGTATGGTAGAGCCATTGTAATATTACCATTACATATTACATATAGTATATTAAAGATAAAGGATATTAAGATAAGATATTAAGATAAAACTAAAACAATGTAAAATGTAAGGGTACAAAACTGCACTTTTTTACTTCATTCAATAGTAACTAATTATCTATTGGATCTCCTTGCAGTGTTATGAGATGTATTTATTTAGTTTTTCCAACATAAAAACAACCAAAAAGAAATTTTAACATCCCGTTGGCTATATTCATTGTTTTTTTAACAGTAAATAGGATATTGTTTTCGTAGACCATATTCTAAACGTAGCCTATAACAATTCGTTTATTTATATATAACATGTTTATTCATCGACTTGTTTTGTAGCGGTGGTATTTCAACGATTAATGACATTTTCTGTCGACGATTCAAAGACCATGTTGTCTTCTTCTTCAGGACTTGAAATATGATGTGAATTTTATGAATTAACGATTGTTTCTTGTTCTTGTTTTTCCTCGTTACTATTATTTTTTTATTGCTCATTCTAAATGAGCTTCCTAAATTCACTGCCAGATTGTCATTTGCTAGACAACTTTCCTATTTCGTAGTCTTCCACCCCAGACTATCAATTCATATAAACTTCACATCATATTTCAAGTCCTGAAGAAGAATCGCTTTGAATCGTCGACAGAAAATAACATCAATCGTTGAATACCACCGCTACAAAACATTAATACATTTTGTATCCAAAGTTTACCCATTTTATCACAAGATACGATTTTCAGATAGGGACTTCAAATTATTAAAGTTGACGATTCAAGTTCACAAAATGTAAAATGATCTCTTGTTTTGAGAACATTGGAGCTGCGGCAACAAGGCTAACTGAAACCGAGACCCTACAACGCACGCTTGGTACTTGTATAAACCACACTGAGCATGATTATCTTGGCTCCGGCAGTGCTGCATCTGCTTTATTTCCAGCCCACGTTATACGCGGGGAACCTGGATGATGAACCTGACTCCCGACTCCACAGCCAACGTCAGACACTTGGCTTATCGGCTCTTACGTATGAATGGAGAGGAGAGGACCGTGCCAAGCTAACTGGCTAGTGGTCCAACAACCAAGGGCTGCCAGATCTCTACCGGCGAATCCTGCTGCTGCTAAACAAGTGAATATTCAAGGCGGCAGATGTTCAATGTCAAAGAAACATTTAAAATTACCTTGAACATTTAAAAGCAATGGAAATCAATTAAGAAGAATAAATAAAAAATAAAAAATCATAGAGGGTGTGCATTCTGAATTTACTACTTCATTGTCCAAAAGAATTAACAACTGTAATAGAAAAATTAAATTGTGATTCTAATCTTGTATGAAAAACAATTAAGAAATGAACAACACTGTAAAATAAAAATTAAAAGTGATTCTTATATTGCATGGAGTAAAGTACATGACGTGAATATATTATACTTGCATGGTAAATTTTAGACTTTAGTAGAGTGAAATAGTATAAGAAGCATTTTCGTCGTGTACCGTAGCGGATTTGTATTTGTTGTGTGAGTGGTGCTGAGTGTTGAGCGAGTGTAAGTATGCAAAGAAGCGAAATGGCCCATTCCACACCCTCGCTATAGAATATAATAAACATAAACACATAAAACTTCAAGTATGAAATTTCGTCGCCCCAATGCCTTCAGCAGAACCAAATACCTCTTTAACGAGCTCTGAACAGAATTCCGAATCACTTTAGCTAATTTAATGCACATTTTACAGCCATACGAAGTAAATATCTCAACATTCACAGCACCTGTGCTAACTGAAGAGCGGAGCTTTGATTTTCTCCGATGACGTAAAACCTATTGCTAGCTGCTTGGATAGGATAAATTTAGAAGTAGGTTTCAAGTTTTCAGTTAATATGTAATCGTGTCGCCTCGACCCAAGGCTGTGTGGTTTGTTGAATTATAGCTTTCACACTAAAGCCAAAGTAAACACACTTGAATTTACATTTCACTTACGGTAGCTGGTTGGTAGTGGAAGTGTGGCTAAAGAAACTATTACAAGAGAGGAGCTCAGCTCACCTCAAGGTATAGGACGGAAGCAGATGGAATGGAAATAGTTTTTACGAGGTGTATATTTGTTTGTCGCCAACCTGCAAACAAGATTCTTCAGGCTCACTTCTTTGCCAAACATTACATCGGTATACGAACTTCTTCTTACATCATGCAATATAAAACTTTTACAAACGTTTAAGACAGAAAAAACGTTCTCGAACGGTTTGATTTTTTGATTTTTCAGTAATTTACAGAACATAATCACTACTATATCCTAAAATAAAAAACTATAAAATATACATTTTATGGTGATATCATCGTAATATTGTATTATTTTGACAAATTCATTACATGTAGGCCTAATATTAACTGGAGAATGTCAACTGTTGAAAGCGGGTGAAACGAAGCAAACACTATTTTACAGTAAGTGTTACTGTAAATAACAGTAATAGCTTTGGTAACGAGGCTACAAGACAGTTTGCCCATTGCAATTTCACCTTTTTCTAAAAGTATGATTTCCCACAGGCGATGAGAATTGTTATGACTGAGGAGTAAATAAGACTTCAGTCAGAGCATGGGAGCTCTGAGACGGCTATAAACATTGTTATGACAGGTAGTAGTAGTATCATGCCCGTTGTGTCTATGAAATTAAATGAATTTATTTTACTAAACTAGTCCAGAAACGGATATATTTTCCAGTGTAGAGTTCTGCAAAACATGTTTCCCGTCAAAGACCATATTTAGTTTTTTACAATGAGAATTACAATGTACAGTACAGTACAAGGACTCACGTATGCCCGCTGGTTAGAGCAGATGAAGGGTTTGAGAGCTAGTGTAACGGCTTCGTTCTCCTCGACTTCTGTTCGGCAGTCCGGGTTAGTGGAGGAACCTTATGACTGTCAGAGTTACACCGTCCTTTCGGATGGGACGTTAAGCCGTTGGTCCCCTTGGCACTTTTCGAAAGGAGTAGGCTACGTGCCGGTACCGGGTTTCCCCTCCTCCCTTCTGTTCATACTTCATCCTCATCTATCACCCCTCATCGTCTCGTTTAGCCAAAGTGCATTGATATGAGACGTTAAAGGGGCTAAAAACCCCAAAAAATATTTTTTACCACGTGATCTATAGCACAATACTACACTTAAATGACCGTTTAAAAAATTATATCTTGTAACTGTGATTTAACACGAATTTTTTAATTTTTTTGATCTAGAAATATGCGAAAATTGTTTTTTTGGGAAATTTCTGGAATCGGCTTTAGCCTGCTTCTTTTTTGGTCCACATAGATACTAGAGCATAGTACCAATCTAAAATGCCCCTTTATAACATCGTGTCTTGAAACTGTGCCCAAATATACCCTCAAACACGCAAAAATATGCATTCCAAAATCACACCCCATCTTGGTAATCAGCATATTTTGACCGAACTACTTGCCCAAATTACAAAACAAAATATAGAGAATTTACAGAAAAGACTGTCGAGTACGTCAATAATGGCCAATATTTTTTTGGATCAAAATCCTCCAATTTCACGGGGCATAAAGATCGTCCCCATGTTATTTCTTATGGGAGATTTTTGCCGATGGGACCTAGCTCAAAAAATGTCATGTTTGACAATTTTTTGGGAGGTCATGGTGGCCCCAATAATTTTTCTGTTAATTGCTAAATTCGTTACTAGTTAGCCTGAATGAAATATATTTTTTGAGTTTAGCGGTTAAATACCCCTTTAAGCAATATCCAATCCAATCCAACAATATAGCAAACAATATATGGTACAACTCACAAGTGGAATACGAAACGCACGCACCCGCACACGAACTTTCAAATACACAACAACAACAACAAAAAAAACAAAGTACCCTAGTTCAACGGATACAAGATACGCGTAATTACATTTAATATTTTCTTTTTGTAAATAGGGGCCCCGGGTATTGACGTAGCACTAAAAATAGACTTCGTAGTTTAAAAACCATAAAAATAAAAAACGAAATAAAAACTAAATGCGTTCAACTGAAACGTAATGTGATAAAGTACGAGCAGGCTAGCTAACCGAACATAACGAGTGCAGCACGTGTGGGGCGCACGAAGATGTAATGTAATGTCACATTTATTAATACGCTCGCATCACCATCTTTATTAAATTATTCTTCTCTCGGCCTAATTCCATCTATTAAAATAGGACGCTTGCTTCAATGAAACGCAAACATAAAGCAATAGGCAAATAAGCACTTGTACTTGTACACAAACAATGTAGATAGTCATTCCTTTTTAGTAAAAGCCATGTACCTACTACGGTCAATGCAGCATCGGCAATTACTTTGGCGTAACATTGCAAACAACTGTAAATCATGTTTACAAGTTTCTTAGTATGACCAAAGTAAATTGAATTCAATGAAGACAAACATAAAAATTGTTAATGTGTGTCAAGAACATTTTATCAAAATGTCCATTGTTCATTTCGTGCTCAATATAAACACAAAAATAAGTGTACGAAAATTGTGAAACCTGAATTTTAATACATGTTCTCTTATGCATAACTACGTTGAGACTCTTTTCTCAGTATTCATAAATATAATTACAAAAGTTACACACATAACTGCTGTAAAACACCATGTATGCATTGGCTGTGAATATGTTATTTATATACCTTCACTATTATTTTATTATCACCAACAGTGAGCGCTCGTTAAAGTGTGTACAAACAGGAATATAAATTTGGTATAAATATAAAGTGGCGCATTGAATGTGGTTTAGAAGTCAACTAAGAGTTGTTACAGTTCCAACGTTACATTTCATGTTTTCATTTGTAATTGCATGTAATGTACTGAGGAAGTAAGTTGAAATTATACAAGACGTTGCAGTACTGTTCCATCCATTCAGATGTATAATGCCACTACAATTCAGAGATTAAAATGTACCCGTCCTGATGGTCTAGTCACTAGTGGTTTAAGACGCCTGCCTGGAATGCGGGAGACCCGTGGTTCGAATCCCGGTTGGGGCGGATTTTTTAATTTCTGAATTGTAGTAAATAATAACGTTCAGCAAATATAATTAGTTTTATTTTCTATACAAAACTTCAAACCGTGTAAGAACTACGAAGTAACGGTTTGAGTAATAAGTCATTGCAATATATTGTAGGGTACGATGGTCGTAATTCGATATAATGCTAGACAAGTAACACCAATCACTGACAATTTATCGATCACTTATTTTTCAACCGAATATCAATAATTTTTAACAATACACGATTAAGCGTATGTGAAAATTTATGTCGAAATTAAAATTTCTTAAATTAAACACGATTGGATTTTTTACAAAAGAAGTTCTTGCATTGAAGTGAACTAGAGACAGAAATACAGAAAGATGTAATTATTATAGGTAGAGCTCGGTATTGCTTGATAATTTTTAGATACGACAATGAAATTGTTACTTGAAACACAGACAACTATCCATCTGTACTTGAAATAAATTATTTGTCTATTAGAATCTCTTCAAAGAAATATTATAATATAATGGTTGTATGTATAATCTACACCGGAAACCTCGCCGGAAACGTCGTTGAATTTGTATTGTTTTGTTCTTTGATGTGGTAAACGCTCAACATCGTCAGAAACAGATGATAAATATGACAGATTTAAGGATTTGTAAGTTGGCTATGGTCAACCATCTTTTACGTCATTTGAATTGAGCTCCATCAAATATAATGACCATTATATTACTACACTCGCGCTTGACGAGGGCGCCTGGCAAGGCCTATTGCATTAACTAGGCAGCTGCAAGCAATTGGCCCCTGCAAAGATATACGCATTACTTCCATCAGCGTGGTCTAAGTTCTATGCTGCTTTTGGCAATAGCAAACACAACATCTATAGTCGCACGTGGAGAGTCGGAAATAGAACTCAAACCATATAGTACAGGCAAATTAGACTTTGACCCGGACATTTAATGTTCCTCAAATATTATTGCTGGAATACGTTCAGGGGATGTCCCTGAACAAAAAACTCAAGTTCCCAAAAAATCCCACTTGGGGAAAATCCGCCATCTTGAAAAATCTCCGATATGTTGTAGTTTGCAGATTGTTTGCTACAACAGGTGATCCAAGTGACCAAATTACTTGTTTTTTTTTCTTTTGTTATTATTTGCAACCCCTATTGATAGAAATAGTTAATTGTTATAGAAAAAAATCCGCCATCTTGAATAAATTCAACCATTTTGAATTTTTGGTTTTTCTGCTATAGCAGGCGATTGAAGTGACCTAAAGACATACCAAAATTTCCTCTGTTATTATTTACAACCCCAATTGATAGAAATAATTAAATGTCATCTACCCTCATTCAAAATAACCAGAATTTTTACTTTATTGCAAATCAATGCCACAAAAATAGCAACCAGCAAGTTCAATGTTATTTTTGCAGTTAAACGTTGCCAACCAAGAAATGTACCAATTAAAACGTTAATATAATAATGAAACTTTTAGAGCTGTTCACTGCACTTGTAAATAAAGAAAATTATGTGAAACAATATTTGGAAACTATTCAGTTGTCTTCAATGGGTAATGACATTTCGGCAAATAAATCATCACTTACTTAGTGGTTTCCCTTGAATTCACCATCATTCAGCAGTTACCATCGAAATGTCATACCAAGAGTTTTACAAAAAAAGAAAATAACTGCTGTCATAAAACACTTTTATCGCATTCCTTGTACTATTACGTAAGTTACTAAACCATCCCCCCTACACATTTCTTCTTGAAATGAATTCAGCCGACGACTCCTCTTAACTGGTGACATAAGGCTCTCGCCATCACTATCACTATCATTATCATTTTCATTGCCACACTAATTTTGCGACATCACGTCGTCTACTACAACGTATTCGTCGTCTTCTAAAGTGGGAGCGCAGTTGAAACAACCATATCCCGTGCAGTAGTCACACATACTGGAGCAAGTTAGTCCATTTTTGGCATTTACAATTTGGGCGCTCACATCCCGTTTTACAGTTGCATGATACAATTGTGAGTAGTTTATCTGGTGCTGGAGCCTTAAGTGTTGGGATTGGCGTCAGTTGTCCATTCTCAAGTTTCCACTCCCAATCAGCAGGATTGAGGTGAACCCCAATCCATTCAAACAACGACATCTGCTGAAGATGATCCATGGCATCGCCGGACGTGCTTCGTGTCTTTTGTCGACGGCTTCTGGTAGCCGTCAAATACCACCATTGTTTGAGCTTTACTTTAGTTTATTTATTTTTTAATTTTTTTTTAGCTATAGTAACGTTTACATATCTGCCTGTACGTAGAGTGTCCGTATCCACACAACGCGGCGCAACAAGTAACCCCCGTCGATGGCGAATGCGGCCTCATTTGGGGGAAGGTCTTGTTCAGCTGGAGCAATTTCTTGCAGAGGCCTGAAGAGGGTGGACTTCGTCCCCTTGCGTTAAGAGAATTCATCAAAAAGTGTAGGTGGTCTTGCTGCCAGTTCGTAGGTGAGATACTCTGCAAGCTCCTCGTTAGTCCGGACGATGCACAACATTTGGTGGAAGAGCTGCATGGGATTGACGTGGACTACATCATTGCGGACCTGGATACAATTTAGACGATTGCCATAAATTTAACCTTCGCTTGCATTTTGTAAATTTGACTGAACGGTTTCCCAACCATTCCCTTCATGGACTTTAATTCCACATCTCTAGCACAGTCGCAATTCACACTTGTCTGTTGCCACCACATCGTTTGAAAGAGACACAAGCAGAGGTGAGACGCGCTGGAAGGGACTGTGGAAACGTAGCCAGTCTCGCATCTTTGTGGTGTCTTGGGTGACTTCTTTGACGGGACATGCGCATCTCGACGTGTTTGTTCGGATGTGGCCAGGATGACTCCAAAGAACTCTTCCAAAAGATCTATAACCTTTGTCGATGCTGGCAAATTGAATGCACCCATTTGGCAAGGGTCACTTCAGAAAGTCCCCGGCCATGGGTAAGGCCTCCAGGAGCCAATCGTAACTAGTGTGACAGTTGAAAATGATAATGATAGTGATGGCGATATACTTATGTCGCCCATTAAGAGGCGTCGTCGGCCTAAATTAATTTCAAGGCCAATTGGGAGGGGGGGGGGGTAATAATTTACTTCATACTACAAGGAACGCGATAAAAATGTTTTAGGAACAGCAGTTATTTATTTTTCAGTAAAACTCTTGGTACGATATTTCGATGGAACAACAGTCACTGCTGAATGATGGTGAATTCAAGGTAAACCACTAAGTAAGTGATGTTCTATGAAACTTTAATTGAAACTCTTTGATACTCGCAATAAGTTTTTAATTGGTACATTTCATGGTTGGAAACGTTTTACTGCAAAAATAACATTGAACTTGCTGGTTGCTATTTTTGTGTCAATGATTTGCAATATCGAATAAATTCTGGCTATTATGAGGAGGGCAGATAAAATTTAATTATTTCCATCAAATGGGGTTGTAAATAATAACAGAGGAAATTTTATTATGTCTTTAGGTTACTTGGATCGCCTAGAAAAACCAAAAAATTAAAATGGTGGAATTTTTTCAAGATGGCGGATTTTTCCTATGACAATTAATTATTTATATCAAAAAGAGTTGCAAATAATAACAAGAAAAAAAATCAAGTCATTTGGTCTCTTAGATCACCTGTTTGAGCAAAAAATCTGTGAAATACAGCATGGCGGAGTTTTTTCAAGATGGCGGATTTTCCCCAAGTGGGATTTTTTGGGAACTTGAGTTTTTGATCACGGACATCCCCTGAACGTATTCCAGCAATAATATTTGAGGAACATTAAATGTCTGGGTTTTGCCCAAAAATTGTCCTAACTGGCCTGTACTAATAGCAAACCTGTTGCAAAACAAACAATTCTTAGATTTATTCTTGTCTTGGTAAAGTGTTGAGGATTGAAAGCAGGTGTAATGCTGCTTTCAAAGGCATATTGATAAGTTCACATTTTACCGATAACATAATGAACAATCTGCACAAAATAGTTTTGTTCTAAATCTGTATTTATAGAAAATTTGATTTCATTTATATAAGCTTTGGCTTTTTCTGATTTTAGTTTAAATTGCATTGTAATTGCATCCCTGTTTCCATGAATGTGTAGTATGCAAATTTCAATCGTGCTCTAATTATTTTTACAGCACAAATTTATCTACACACCCCCTTCTTAATTTTATAACATATGACTGCAGTTAATGCATAATGGGTACTTAGATTGTAGTGAAGTGTGTCGGTGTTATGAAAGTACAGTTTATCAAGCTCAAGTCCAAAGAATTGCCCATAAATGTTTTAGTAACGTCATCCAAAGAAAGTACACATGGTATAATCTGACTGAGTGTAGCATTCAGTCATCTGAGTTTCTTTCGTTTGCATTGATCTCCGATACAACTGTTGACATGTTAGTGAAATTACTTGAAATCATCTCTGTGTATATTAGGGTCGCCGTCGACATTAGTTTAATCAATCAATCAATCAATCAGTCAATCAATCTAAAAATATCGTCTTGTTTCGTGATTTCAAGTTTTGTGTTAGTGATAAAATTGCGAGTGAAAGCTTCGTGTATTGTATTTTAGGCAGAGCCAAGAATTGAACGGTAGTATGTTTTAAATTCAATTAATTGATTATAAATAGATCTTCTTACAACATTGATAATATTAAGAATAAAAATTTCGGCTATTTACCGCCCCCCCCCCCTTCCCCAACATCCATTTCAAGTTGTCATTTTATACGGCAGCATAACTTTATTTGGAACGGAATATGTATGGCCTACTATTACATGTTTAAAAACTTGGCCTATATATAACTTGTGGTAAAAAGCAAAAACAACCAAAGCTACTCTCGAATCTGATGTAAAACAACGTGCACACGTACTGTCTGTAAGTACATTTAATTGGACTATTATGATCATTTACGACGTCTGGTCCAGCAATATCAAGGATATCGAGAAACTTCAAGGCTCGATTTGTAACTCGATCCCATCTTAACTTCACTATCATACTATTCAACCAACAAGCTTGGAGTCATGTGTAATGTGTATTCTCTTCACAGATTGGATCAGCTGCCAGGATACGTACTGCACTAACGTTAATCGCCAATATATTTCAAAGTACAGCCTATTTCAGTTAGCTAAATAGTTGCGGATATAACTACAGGCATACAAGAACTAAGACAGTTCGTATACTCTAATTTTGCTGTAAATGTGTCTGTATAATCCACAAGTGTGACAGCTAAGATACAAGCCAAGAGCTCAAATATATATAAATCAACATTTTCCTGAGTGAGAAATATGGAACTGTCAGTTTGAAACAACAAACTAGCCCAAGATAAGTACAATTGTGAGTTAGAGCTTATACAAAGATTGTTAAAGACGGCTTAAAACCCTATTTTTGTACGTGTATTTCACAACATAAGAACCTTTGCATAAATGTACGTTATTCATTAGAATGTGTATTACCACAACGCATTCATATTCAACCGGCCGAGGCATGACGACGTGTAGACGTGTTGACGGGTTTGGGTGTGGACGTACTGGGTGGTACGTCAACGTTGGCGACAAGACTATCAGAGTGCAACGGGAGTGCAACCATGCAGGTGTCTATTTAGAGCCTCAATGATCACAACACTCGAAATAGTACCACGACAAGTCAGAGCTCCCGAGAATTCAGTTGCATCCGACTATGAAAACTACTTCTTATTATCATTCAATACGTTTAGATTAGTTTATGGACGAGTGAGTTTGGGGATAAGTGTGATAAGTGGCAAATGATAAAGATTAATTGCTTTATCGGGATTCAAAGTTTGAACTACAAACTGTATGATAAAAATAATATAATATTGTTGATTGAATACAAAAATACTACTGAACCGTTACTGAAAATCAATTATGTGACTGCGATGATGCGATGGGTCGACTCAAAATACGATTGTTTTTAAAGTTATCTAGGGCGACGGTCGTCGCCCGGCAGACAAGCGATGCGATGCTTAGGCGACACCGAACTCCGGCCCTATATACACCTACAAGAGTTGGGGGGTTTTCAGCTATCTGCACACGCCGCCCCGAAAGAGTTACAATCTTGAAACTCGGTATATGACCTGGTATGTGGTCCATGACATCCCAAAAAAAAAAAAATCACCCCGATCGACAACTCGTTCTGTGTTAAAAAAGGCTCTCAACATCGTCAAATTCCTTAAGGCTGGCTGGTGGCTGGTGGCTGGTGGTTGGGTGGGTGGGTGGGTGGGTGGGGGGTGGCAGTTCTCTGCGGAGATTAATTTAGCCTACAGAGAAAACGGTAAATCTTAGAACTATAAAACTTGGACCACACTTAGGTGTATTTCAGACGCAGTGCCTTTTGCTTTCAAAACCAAAATCGGGTAACAGGGACCGGAGAAAATCGAATTTGGATGATAATCAAAACGCGTAATTACCAAGGCGTGGTAATTTGTACAAACTTGAAATTTAACATGCTATTAACCATTATAAATATCTTGCGTCCAAAACACAAGGGGCTAAATTTGGGATGACCATGGGCCCAAAAATGACAAAAAAACATATCTGAACTTTAAGAAATGAATCATTCAAAGAAAACGCTACAACTGAGATGTTTCAAACGTGGAATACATTTTGATATCTCTCATTCTTTATCACTTTTGAATATGGAAAGCAAAATTGGTTAACGGGTACCGAAAAAAAACAAAATTATCAAAAGTAGGTAATTCCGTACTCTTATGAATAATACGCTATACCGAGAAAACGGTTCATCTTAGAACTTTGAAACTTGGGCCACACTCAGATGTACCTCATATAACAAAAACCGGGCAATTGGGACCGGGGAAAATCAAAATCAAAATCAAAATCAAAATCAAAACGCGTAATTACTCAGGCATAGTAATTTGTACAAGCTTGAAATTAAACATGCTCTTAACCATTATAAATATCAAGTGCTTATGCTAGTGCGTTGGTCTTGTTGTTAGCGTATCTGCTTCCAATGCAGAAGGGCCAGGGTTCGATTCCCGCTAAGTCAGAAGTTTTTTAACTTCTGATTTGGACTTAAGTCTATCAGTCTTGTCTTAGGAGTTTGTAAACGGTGACTTTGGAGCCGTCCTAGCAAAAGTCAAAACGCGTAATTACTCAGGCGTAGTAATTTGTATACAAGCTTGAAATTAAACATGCTCTTAACCATTATAAATATCTAGAGCTTATGCTAGTGCGTTGTCTTGTTGTTAGCGTATCTGCTTCCAATGCAGACGGGCCAGGTTCGATTCCCGCTCAAGTCAGAAGTTTTTTAACTTCTGATTTGGACTTAAGTCTATCAGTTCTTGTCTTAGGAGTTGTAACGGTGACTTTGGAGCCGTCCTAGCAACGAAGCACATAATAAATTTCAGAGTTGTGTCTGAATCGGCCTTGTTGATTCTGGCGTTGATCCGCGGGTGTTCGCACTGTCCATACCACTGATTGATATATTTCCTATTAAAAATATCGATCTTTGGTTGGTTATCGCTCACTCGTCGATTGCGTCGGGGCCTGCAGGGTTGGCTTGGTCGCTTTGATTTAAAGTCCCCCACTGAAAATCAGTTATATAACTGAGTGGGTAGTCTGTAAATAAAAATTTATTTATTTATTTAAGGGGTATCTTTGGGGGGACCGTGGGCCCAAAAATGTAAAAAAACAACTTTGAACTCAACAAATTTAATCATTCACACCTTGATAGCGAACGAACAACAAAAAGATGTAATATCCAACCAAATACAAAAATTTGTAAAAAAAACGGCAGCCAAGCTCTCCTTAAAAAGTCTCCGGCTGTGAATGCTGTGAGATATAGAAGTGAGCCAAGCTTTTTATTCTTTCTCCCTAGTTTCGCTTTTAAAATAAGTAAGATCATTTCGCCTGTTGACGAGCGCCAAGCCAACGATTTTTGTGGTAAAAAAGTAAAATTATTAAACTCGAAATCATAAAAAAATTGCCTTGGCCATTGAATTTGGTTCATGGCCAAGCCATTTTTTTATGATTTCGAGTTTAAAAATGTTACTTTTTTACCACAAAAATCGTTGGCTTGGCGCTCGTCAACATGCGAAATGATCTTACTTATTTGAAAAGCGATAGTAGGGAGAAAGAATAAAAAGCTTGGCTCAACTTCTATATCTCACAGCATTCACAGCCGGAGACCTTTTGAAGGAGAGCTTGGCTGCCGTTTTTTTTTACAAATTTTTGTATTTGGTTGGATATTATTTACATCATGCGCATCATGCATGAGGTTATATTAATAGTAAATACAATGTCTGTTTCACATTCAAATTTCGGTACGTTGAAGTTTTTTGAGGAGATCGTTTGCAATATTATAAAAATATGCGTGTTTATATCGCGCACTAACTGTCGATAATTTTTTATTTATTTAAATTTAAGCACTAAGACTGACTAAGAGGCATGGTTGCATGGATCAAACCCGTGTAACTTTATGTGCTTGGTATACGAGAATATTATAATTCACGCCGAAACACGTGTGTTCACCCATAAAACAAAGACTTGGCAAGATAGAACGGATACTGCAATCTTGCATTCCTGTCGTCTGAGACATCTGCTTTCACGTTATTTATCTGAATAAACACTGTATAAGATAGAGCTGTAACTGACAACTGTATTACTCTGCATTCATCACTCATTTAATGATTTCGATATAATGATTCGGAAAATCACAACTCAGAAATAAAATTGTTCATAGAGCTAAAAAAAATATGATGAACTTTACTGGACATCAGCTAACGCACAATATTATGAAATGTAAAAACGCACACATTGTCGTTCATATTTTTTGTTATTTCCTGTAGATATAGGGTTTGAATAATACTTTAATAACGTTATTCATGAATCATGTGTTATTAATTAATAAATATTTTATTACCGTGAGCTATCATCGCCCTAATGATATCCTTTGTGAATGATGGTTGATAGGGGATAATTACCTGGTCATTGGCATTACCTCGACCGCAGAACGACCACAGTTGATGCCTGAGTAGCAACGACGGTTGTAAGGTAAAACAAACGAACATCTATAATGCATGGAAATAGAATGGAAATTGACTGGGAAAGATGGATAATTCATGGAAACACTCAAGGTAAAAAACAACATCCAATTTTCCCCAAACAGCTGATAAAAAACCTCGATACAAGTCATACAACTGTTTAAAAAATGAAACACGTTAAGGTAGGTCATGGAAGGTAAAAAATTCATGAGCGATCATTAGAACGACGATGAAAAAAACACGGGTCTTGTTCGTAATTACATAGATGGCGTCACGTACGTGGAGTTGCCTCCAGGGACCGTAGCACGATTCTCCGTCCGAAGACATGCAGGCCGGCCACTACGCCAAGATTAAACAAAAACACGGTTTCTTTCGACATTTACTCAAAAACACGGCAAAATATCGAAAAAGCGAATTCGGACAAAAAAATATAGCATGCATAAAATAGATTAAAAATATGTTTAGTGGGCCTATAGTTTTTAATTAAAATATAATACAATATTATAAACTTTGTAGAAAATTGTAATATTTTTTCATAAAGCGGGAGGCTATAAGTTCTGGCAAACTACATTAGGCCTACTATCCACAGTTAATGTTTTGCACGATTATATAAAGTGCATATTATCATATTTCGTGTGGTTTTAATATTGGCGGTAGTCTTGCATGTCACGTAGCTTTGCCTCCAGCGCTCGTAGCCTCACTATTCTCAGTCCACAGCACGAGACCAGCAGTGAGGCCACTTTAAGTCTAAACACTATCATAAAGTGTGTTCCAATTTATCGCATGTAATATGACTGTAATGTAACGCGAGTTGACGTAATCGAAATCAGCTCGCCCACCAAATCTAGTTCATTCAAGCCTCAATTCAACTGTCTTTATAACGGAAACTGTGGAACAATAACCGTGGATGGAAATCGGGTTATCTGACCAATTCCCTTAAACGTAAACGTGCTCTGATTTTACGTGTGACCAACATCAGAATATTGTTTGAATCATCGCTTTTAGAAAGCTTGAGTTCAAATGCTTTGTGGCTATTTCTTGGGATTAAGTATATTTAAGTGATCTTAACAAAAGCTTTGCGTGTATTTTTCACATTACGTACAAATGTTTTCCGGAAACTAAAGTAAACTGTTAACCACCTTAATTAGCTTCATTTCTAGGCTTGAAAATAGTTCTTATACATGGTTATATGTTTGTTAAATAGTATACGTGGTTCTTACACTTTTCTCACTGCAGACAATGCAGGTAAGATTTACCGACAATCATTATTAGGCATTTATGCGTGTTCTAAGCTCGTTGCTACATGCACTGTGCGTGGATATAGTCGCTTATAGAAGAAAATATGTTGTTCTTCATTGTATTGAGCGCGGAATATATAATAAACTCCCTGTTTATCTCATTTTACAACTTATCTAGATGACACTTACCCTAAAATAAAACAATACTTAAGAAAAAAGAAAGATATACACTTTCCTCATTAACGTTAAATAAGAAATTCCATCTAAAGCAACTTAAATGTATCATTACGGAAGAAAGAGTGGGTACTGTATATCACAAAACAGAAATAACCGTTTTGTCTGTAGAACAAGGAAATGTTTAACGCAAGACATATATTTCAATGTTCTGGTTAATGGCAGTCACGCAACGCAACCATCGTTTCCAACACACGATGAAGTAAGTCAAGTAAGTAACTCATCACGGAGTTGCATTACTGAAAGTACCGAGCAACACGTGGAAGATTGATTTGATTCCATTACAGTTACAGATATAGACTTCGATTGGCACCGGCTGCTATACTGGTTTACGATTGTTGGACTTCATCAATTATACAACTTAACTGAAACGAGGAAGTATTTTATGATTCTATCAAAGAAGCAATAATCAATAATTATTGTGCATTGTGAGTTGCAACTAATTTATTTCTGAAACTTTGTGTGGCAGAATATCATTGATTCTGAATTCCATACATTGCACCGCTCATACGAATATTATGAGTGTAACTCATGAGCTATTCTGATGCAATGTATGGATTTCAGATGGGCGAGTGGGCGAGTTTTGAGATGTAGTATTACGTTTCTGTTACCGTTACAATAAAACATGTTTTTTTAAGTTCTGGAGGAAGATAAATATAAGCCGAAGAAATAAATTGACTTTTGAGGTACGCACTTCGACGCGAAAACTTGTCGGTAAAAATAAAAATTAAGAGTTGTATCAAAGAAATTATTTCCTAATTAAAAACCAGACGAGGAGATGATATTGATGGCGTTCATCAACTGCACTACTACCTTGAGTATATAACCATCCTTAGCGATGGTTATATACTCAATGCTACTACTCAGTAATCGATTTTAGGTTTTAGTCGAGTCCTGCATGTTGCATCTCTGGACGGACCTGCTTCTCCTTGTCAATGTCAAGGGCGCGTGCAGAAACCAGACCCGCGCCGTCCATCTCGGTTTCGCACACGGCCCAAGTCCTGGCCAGGCACGTACGCACACCACTCTCAAGGATTTCCACTCCTTGCGATAATTGATGATCATGTTGACTTTTTTAAGCGTTCATAAGAAGAGCATACCTGCAATCTGACACGTAGGCCCGGTAGTTTTACTGAGCGGCAGTCTTGTGGTGTAAATATTCGCTAATCGATTTAGATGATTTGTCAATTACATGCGGGTATTTATCTTCTCTGTAGTCTGTAACATTCCGGAATGACAAAAACTACTTTGTACGAAAAAAAACTGCTTTTAACTTTGTCATTACATACGAGAATTACTTACCTGAACAATTAAACCAACTATGTCGATTGTTTTAAACTGGCACGGAGAGTAAGGGGGGGGGATTTAATTTGACATCACATCCACGCTTCCACTGTATTATTTTTCCAAACATGATTAATTAAAGTGAATTGTGTAAAATTTACTGTGCATATATTACTACTGCATTTACAATATTAATACTCAAGAAATATATATTGATTCATGAATCAATGAACATTTTAATATTTTGGATGAGAGGATCAATTTCATATTTTTGTAACTAAATTAAATTGGGAACGGTCACAATTTATGACTATTACAAGGGAGCAAACGAGGGATCTTAATTTTTTATCTAAAATAATATAACTCGTCATCATTGTGATAATATAGCCAGTTCTAAAATGATAAGTGGGGCTATGCGAGTAGATTTTTTACAAAAGGGGGTCGGGTTCGGATCCCAAACAAATTCCCGTTTTGGCTCCGATCCCGATATAAAAGAAAAGTTTACGGGAAAAGTTTCCCCAAAATACAACTAAATTTTTAATTTTTCTCGAAATTCATTTCTACTGACGGGGATTTAAATTGAATTTCATTTTGTATAAAAACCCAAAATTAAAAAAATTGTTGGACCGGCACCTCCACCATCACCCCAAAAAAATTAATTGTTCCTTTAGCCGAAAATGGGTTACTTTTTTTTTACTGTGGGGGTCGGCCCCAAAAGAGACCCGACCGGAAATTTGGGGGTCCCCGCACACCTCTAGTAATAGTACAAAAGGGGCTAATTAAATTTACAACAAAAAATTTCAAAAAAATGGGTACCAAGAAATCAATGGTATCTCCCGGAAAAAGTATTTTCTTTTTATTTTATCAACCCCACGTGAAAACCACCTATTTTTTGAGTCACCACACACCGGATTCCAGAAACCCAAGGACATCATTGTTGATCGCTAATTCGGAAATCGGGGCCCCAGTGTTTTGGGTGTTGGTCCACCACACACACTTCACACATCCCAGATCTCTGACATAACACCGGTGACCTTGGTCAGAGTTAGCGTGATGAGTACTATGCTATTAGCTGCAGTTGCTGTCCGGTCAGCTGGCTCGTCTGCATACATGCGCTGATTGGATAACAATCATGTGTATCAAATCTTGAATCAGTCGTTATTTTCATAAAATATTAATTTTCGTAAAGAGTTTGCTACAAAATAAAGAAAATAGAACAGCAGTCGGAATAAGTTCCAGTTTGAACAGTATTTACTATTTGGTAGGGTTTGATTTTAAAACTAAACGTACATAATAATTATTTTCACTCGGTTTGTTTAATGTTTTCTAGAAAAAACACCGACATGCATATTTACTTTGATCTTGGTTTTACTAACATTTCAACTATAAACAAGGCGGTATTCTCTCAGGATGTTATATTTGAGCTTGAGTATAAACTGAAGACGGCAAATATGAGCACTACCCCTTCACTCAGCCACCCGTTCCATGCAATCTGAACAGTCTTGGTTCTTGTAGATTCAAGTCGAGTGAGGGTACAAAATAATGTTTATGTGTTTTGTAGAATGTTTTTTGTAGGACTATCCCAGAATTCGCTTTTTGACTGAGGAAAACATAAGACAAATATTCAGTCAGGATTGTCGTTGTCGTTGGAGAGTAAAGGCATAACGAATAACTCGGGCCACACTCTCAACAAAAATACATTCTCCTGCATGCACTGATGCACGACGATTACGTATTTTATTTCTCGTACTCCACACTCTCCGATAGTATGAACTGTTGCGATGACTTGCTTCGCGCTCCTGGTTGCCTGATCCAACATTTCGCGTATCGCGAATACGGGCTTCGTGCAGCTCAGTCTGCATCTGCCGCGGACTATAATCTCTACCCTCGTAATATTATGGTCTCCTGATACAAGGTAGCAGACAAAGCAGCGTGTTCGCTGTGTGACTTTGACAGAACGCCAGCCAGGCCAACTAATTAATATTCAATTTCAAGGAAAGTTGGTCGTTGGTGGTATTATTTTGGTACCTCTCTTTTTTGTTGGATTTTTCAAAATCACAAATCGTTCTCAAGGCCCAACAAAATGCTATTGGTTTCGGGGGTTATTATCACAATAATTTTTTTACTTGTTTTGTTGAAATTTTAACTTGTATTTTGGGAATGTTGGGAATGGAACACATGTCACTTAGAACATGTAGATAACCAGACCAATAGTAAAGTTTTCAGAGTTGTTGATCTATTCCGGTAATGATTACCACCAGACAATAATATTATAACGATAATGATGTTGACAGTCAGTCGAAAATGTTATCGAATCGGAAGTCTATTTATTATTAACCTTGTGACACAGCATCAGACCTCTACTAATATAGTGTAATTAAGAGATTAACTATTGATAAGTCATTAAATGTTTACTCATACTTCCTTGAGAGCTCTTGTAAAATGTCTTTTCTCACCGGACCAAATATGGACGAAAAACAATTGAGATTCAATTAGGCTTGACCGGTCAGCGCCAGTGTGGCGGCTCTAAAAACACTATTTTGTCACGTACAGGAACCATAAACTATAAGTTTTACGACGCTTAGTCAGACGCACACGCTAACAAAGTCCTGTATAGGACGTTCAGAATTCACAATGTTCTATGTAAAATATCAACAAAATTTGAGTGATAACATGTCAACCGACTATAGTGTGGGTATTTGTTTTAAGTAAGGTGCCCCTACATGAAAGTTACGAACATAGAGGCTCTTGGGAAATGGTGAGGTCATAGTGCGAATTTGTGAGAGGAGGGAGTTTTTGTCAGGACAGTCGCAGATACTCCACGGTCGCGAGAGCCCGTACTGGGAAGAGGTGTCGCGAAAGTGTTGTTGAACCTTCTGCATTTTTCATGTGATCGATAGATCGCAATTTATAGGATGAAGCGTTGACTTAGTCCGTGGATTCAATAAAATCGATTCTCGACCTTGGCTATGGAATGGCTTTCCACAAGGATTCTTCATAGTTAGAGCCCAAGTGTGTTCATGATGCTGGATCTCGTGCCATGCGAGGTTGTTTGTCGACCACGACAAACCTAACCGGGATGCGTTCCAAGGACCT
>JAMZAV010011268.1:0-19155 GCA_024449915.1 Sweltsa coloradensis | reverse complement strand
TCCACTTGAATTATCAAGACTAATCATGCAATTGATTTTCAGAATTTGAACTAGTGTTTATTTAATAATATTTTTTACACTTTGTTTATGTATTTAGGTACCGGTAGTCATTGCATTGTTTTTTTAAAACCATATTTTAAAGCTGGTTCTCTGGAAAAATGTAATTCAATTGCAACAGTGGGGAGAGGCCCTGGAATACTAGGAGGTAACATGGCATGGAAAGTTAAACTACTAGGCCTAAATAGCAAATGTTCTCCAAAGTTTTTATTTACCATGAGTTTTAATGTAATACAGCGAGTCTTCATATTGACTTCTTTCAGTCTAGTTGTGACTTCTGTTGCCAACTGCCGAAAGAAAGCATCTGCCTCGTTTTGATTTGAGAACCTTATTCCGTAGTTTACTTCTGCCGAGACTGACTTTCGGACGTGACCAAAGCTTAGTTTTCGGACGTCCTGCCCACGGCAGTGTCGATATAACGATTCACCGGTTTGAAGCCAAATTCACGTTGTAACTTGGACATAGTGTGCTGCTGGAGATCACCACATGTCTTGACCGAGAGGCCTTGTAGCTTATAGGACATGCTACGACCCACACCTGAGTATGGCAGAAAATTATTTTATATTTAAAACAACTAGTACCACATAGTGACATACAACATAGGGTTAGGGATGAACAAAAATATTGATATCGTTGAATTAGTTTTGATATCAATATTTGCTTTTAATAATACAATATTATTTTATATACTAAGGTGATTATAATATATTTCTTGAAAATTAAAAACGTTCAATTTCTCCACAAAATATTCAAATTTCACAGTAGGGCCTAACATCATGTCATGGAAGTCCCCCTCCCAATCCACCTTAAAATGTATTTTTAACTTTTTTTCCTAGGCAATATAATTTTACAAATTTAAAATTTAAAACAAAATATATTGGCAGGCCTATTTTTAAAATATGCATAGGCCCTACCAAAAGTGTAAATAAATAATAAAATATTTTTTTATAATTTTGTTAAATGCAAGTGATATTTTTGTCAATTCATAAACATGTTTAATATGATCCTACTTCATAATAATAGGATGTGCAAATGTGCATTTTATTTTATTGTCTATATATTCAAGAAATATTCAACCACTTCAGCAACCTTCAACATAGTTCATAAAATCACTGAAGCTTTAGAACATAAAAAAGAAGTAGCAGTGTTAATGTGTGACTTGTCCAAAGCTTTCGATACCATTGACCATAATATTTTAATTAAGAAATTGAACTTTTATGGTATCAATGGTATTCCCTCCAAATGGATAAAGTCATATATTAGTTGTAGGAAGCAAATGGTCAAGTTACAGAATTATATAATCTAAAAGAATCTATCATGGGAAAAAAATACGTAATGGCGTGCCCAAGGGTCAATATTAGGGCCTATCTTTTTCAGTTTGTACATAAATGATCTACCTGCAAATATATAAATAGTGAATTAGCATAGTTATACTATTTGCAGACGATACCAGCGTGGTTATTACAGGAAAGGATGAGGCAGAATTAATAGCAAATATTAAATTTATTCTTAGCAAGTTAGAGGAATGGTTTGATCCCAATAAACTTAAATTAAACGGCGCAAAAACCAACCTAATGAGATTTCAAACTAAAGGAAAACTTAATGAAATAAAAATTAATTACAATCAGTGTACATTAAATACTGTAGAACACTGTCGTTTACTCGGGATCAATATTGATTATAGACTAAATTGGGAAGAACACATTCATAAACTAGGCAACGTTTGAGATCATCATGTTATGCACTTAAAGAACTAGTCACATCAAGTGAGTTACCCTATCTACAGAATAGCATTTTTTGCAAACGTACAATCTATTATACTATATGGTATATTAATTTGGGGTGGGTCTACATTTGCTCAAGACATATTTAAATGTCAAAAAAAGGCTGTCAGAATTTTAGGTCGGAAAAGTTATAGATCATCTTGCAGAAAACTTTTTGTGCAGCTGAATATATTAACCGTACCTTGCTTATACATTCTCGAAATTCTTACATTTGTCAAAGATAATCCATCTCATTTTACCCGAAACAGTTTTATACATAACCAGAATACAAGATTTAACAGTAATTTACACCAAATCCAACACAGACTCAACCTATCAACAGAGACCCAGTTAAAGCTGGTGTGATTCTTTTTAACAAATTTACCAACTAAATTAAAAGACCTCAACATAAATAGAGACAAATTTAAAATAAACGTTAAACAATATCTAATTTTTCATGGATTTTATAGTATAAAAGAATTTCAAGATGGTAAAGACTGCTCTTGTGAATATTGTATTAAAAATTTGAGGTAAAAGATAACAGGGTTTGTATTGTATTTAAATAGGGCCTATGAATAATTAAATGATAAGAAATTATCTTGTGAATAAAGTATTACAAATTTAATTTTGACGATAAACAACTAAAAATTGAGGACGATGAGGTTGAGGACGATAATGAAATATGTAAATTTTATTTTGAATGTAAAATGAATAACATGTAATATTGTATTTTGCATGTAGGATTAAATATGTAAAATATCAGGTATTTTGTAAGTAGATTTAGAATTAGTTAAAGCGTATTTCAAGACTTGTACATGAACTATGTATTTTTAAGTGATCAATGCTTTTGCAATTGCTAATGAAATAAAACGCATTTGAATTGAAATTAATTCAATATAATAGAAAGTGAATCTTGCCAAGTTAATCACAGGAGAAGATAAATGTTGTTGAATGATCGATAACAAATGCAACTAACCTGGTAGATCATCTACTTTGATGTCACTCATGAATGATGCAACTTGAGATGGCAACAGATGGAACTGTCCATCTGGTTTCGCTCTCTTTGTAGCCATTCGAGCCTGGAGGAGGTTTGCACCAAACCCAGTTGATGCAGGGCAACCAGTTTGGCCCTGTTGTGAAACACAATACCTCACAGCAGTCAGCAATATATACATCTGGTCTATATTAGAAAAATACTAGTGGTTTCACTAGTTAATTTTTCTTGGTCGACAATAGCAAAATTAAACATCTAACATTCAAATCAACGTTGAGGTAGATGCAATGCATTTGCTTTTAAAAATATTGGTATGTATCTCATTATAACGGCACCCACAACATTGGTTTGGTCTGCATTTAAATTAAAGCCCATAACTGAAAATCCGATACCCAGACCTTTGAAACTGAATCGAGTTGATTTTAAATAGGAAATACAATATATTTTCTTAAAAAAAAAAAAAAAATCTCATCAATAAATGGACATGGAATTCAAAAAGTAGAAGTCTACTAGGTAGGAAATAGAAGGCATGACTTGAAGAGATTGGTAAATTTAGTATTTTATTTACTCTAATAAAAGTAAAAGATTGTAGCTTACTCTACTTGATGATTGAATAAGTTGGCCTACATACTAGCAGTGCGGTCCGTCTCAGTCCGTCAGTACTCAGTAGTAGTCAGTGCCCGCAGTGGTCACTGTCATTACAAGGTGTAGGACAAAGAATCAAGAAGGTGAATCATTTGAAAGGCAACCTAAAAGTCAGTGTTAATGTATTTACCTTTATTTCTTTTCGTATAAAGGTGGCAAATTCAAGAGGATCTACTCCAGTGTTTTTCAACAGTGTTGAACAGTCGACAAATAGTTCATCACAGCTCACTGCTTCAATATCCAAGGTGTATCTGCAATGTAATCCAAAGGCCTTAGTCTCAAATAAACTTGATAGGTACCCTACTTAGCTTTGACATGAAGTCTAGAACCCAAATGGGCCAAGGCAAATTACTTAGTCGGATTAATTCTCTACTCTCTAGTTTAGATGGCCAGATTTAAATGTCTTCTTCTAAAACACTCATTTTCTCATATTTGAGAGAGTGTGGATTGAAACTCTCTGACCTACTTTTTGGATGAGCGAAGCGAAAACTTCAATTTAACTGACCCCTCAAAAAATTTAGCTCCAGTTTTTTTTTTTTTTTTTTTTCCTGTCTGTTTGTTCGCACGATTCCGGGCAAACGGCATACGCGATCTTGATGAAATTTTGAGGGGACCTTCGAAATCTCTGAACTTAGACCTGCCACGTTTTTGGGTACAATCGAAGAAAAATTTCTCATGAATATCGTACTTTTACGATTTTTTTCGATTTTTAGTGCAACATTTTCATGACATTTTCCCCGATTCTGACCAAACAGGTGGGGCTAGAACGTTCATATTTCACATGGACATTAAGGTTATGGTGATATAGTACCTTTTGAAAGAAAAAGTTGAAAAAGTTAGCCAGAATCCATAAAAATAAAGGTTTTAAAATGAGTTTTTTGACGTTTAAAATAACAATTAACAAGTAACAATAGAAACTTGACAACAATCACCTACAATGCATTCACAAAGCACTTGCAAAGGAAAAGTGGTCCCACGCAAACTAAAAACTTACAAAAACGCTCATCCATCAACGCGGCGGGACTTTAGCGTTTTCCTAGTATCAAACAATCTGTGAAACTTACCGTGCCACAGTGTTGTAGAGAGTGTAGGATACTTCCTTATACCCTTCAAAGTCATATGGAATAGTTTTGAGGTTTGGACAGAGCTTGAGAGCCTGACCTACGAACATTCCGTTCTTGATGCCCATCTTTCGCGCTTCGTAGCTGCAAGACGCAATCTCGGCCATGGAGCTGTTGTCATCCAAGCCATCCATCCACGAAGACGTAGTGACTTCCGGCCCGTCCTCGTTGCCAGGTTTCTGAAAAAGACAAGACGCAGAACCCTTAGGACCAGTTTTTCAATCGTTTATTAAACAGTTAAATAGATACTACTATAACAGATTGCTAATTATGGTAATACAATACAACATTGTATTTGTTTACATTTGCTGTAATAACTAATTGGAATGGTAATATGATATCATTTTTCACAAGCTGTAATACCTACATTACCCTAATCAATTGTTTTAACAAAATTCTGAAAAATTGGGCTTTGGTCACAGTGCTGGTACAAGTTCTATGTAGCTAGGTGTATATTGGCCTACCTAGTTGCCAAGTTGGGTTGTTTGTTTTTATTAGCTTCCAGTGAATCAAGTACATGATATAGGATATGTCAGCGTTTATTAGAGAAGGCTTGAATAGGATATTTAAACTTGATAAACAATAGGCCACACTTCATTACATTTTTAGTTTGTTTGGATTAAAGTTCAATTTGAACTGTTAAGTACCGGTACTACAATAAGTAACTTGCCGGTACGTTTCTCTTGCCCTGCATGCGTTGTTTGTAGCAGTCAAATTCCATCTTGCGATCAAGTCCGGCTCGCGGCTGTGGCTTCTGGTTCCCCTTCGCGTGAGTGACCGCAACAGGCTGTCCCCGCAGGTCAGGCCGGTTACGCAATCCCACAGACACAAAGAAGCAGTCCATATCAATGTGCATTATGACCTGTGTAGAAACAAAGTCATACAATTAAAATAAGAGCTGGAGAAGATCGAGCAGTTGTAGGGATGCACACGATAATCAATAATGGATATAATTTTGATAATCGGTAACCAAAATTATTATTATTATAATAATTATTATTAGATTATCGAAATATCAAATAATTCGTCAATAGTGGCATGAACTTAACTCTTAAAGACAGAGATTATCTCACGTTGTGCCATGCACTGGCTGGGCTGATGGTGTCACACTCGAGATTATGTTTGGAAATGAGTCCATACCATACTATTTTTGTGGTTAAAAAAAGTAAAAATTTCAAACTCAAAATCATAAAAAAAAAATACTTGGCCATTGACTTTTTAAAGTTTTTGTAATGTGCCAAATTCAATGACCAAGCAATTTTTGTTATGATTTTGAGTTTAAAATTTTTCCTTTTTTTACCACAAAAATGGTTGGTTTGGCGCTCGTCAACAGGCGAAATGATCTTACTTCTTTTAAACATTCACAGCCAAAGACTTTTGAAGGAGAGCTTGGCTGCCGTTTTTTTTTTAACAAATTTTTGTATTTGGGGGGGGGGGGAGGAATACACCCTAACTAAATAGTAAATGCCCTTTGTGCTCTCACCTTATTTTCTGACAGAATTGATTTGCTTATGGGCTCCAGTTCATCATCCATGTTGTCATCTAGTTCTTCTACTCGACTTGTTCCTCTCCTCTTCTTCCATTCCCTCAATTCCTCTTGACCTTCAAATATCTTATCACTTTTTTCTCGCAGATCGTTTACATACTGTTTAAACGTTGCACCCATTGTAGAAATGTGGTGTAGCCGCGAGTTATTGTAAAACTCAGAAAGAAAGTTTACTTCACTAGCAGTTTTTGCTGTGGATATTGGTGCATTTGGTAGGAAAGATGACTTAGTATGTTGAATTGACTTTGTTACACCTCCACTTTCATGAGTTTTTGAATGCACTGGTACGTTTGATTTGCTACAACTTTGAACAGAAAGTTCAGTATCAGTAGGACTATTTGCACATTGGGAACTATGGGAAGAATTGTGATTTTCTCCAAAGGGAGTAGGTAATCCTTTTTTAAGTCGCATTCGTTAGAATGATAACTTTTAATGTCTCTTTTGTGAGAACTTGCATCATTATCTGTGTCAGTAATGGGAACAGGAGTGCCCAAATTGGAATGTGAAGACACAGGCAAATCTTGACAATTGCTGTTACTCGATCCTTGAACGGCTGGAGAGTTAAAGTCTTCCATGGTAGAAGGCACAACTGAAGTCTGAAAACACACAACACAGTTTTAGCAGTAGCAGTACCAATTTCATCAACAAGAAAAAATGTGACTTTGTAGTATCCTTTAGTAATTGTTAAGCATATTTATAACATATTATGGGTTAAAACAAGGAAGTGTACTGTCACCATTATTGTTCATTATTGTCATGGACGAAATCACTAGGAAAGTTGTACAGAGAATCGGAGAAGAATGTATGAAAAAAATGCTATTTGCAGACGACTTTTGGTGTGGGGAGAGGATGAAGAGGAGGTGCAATCTCAAGTTGATGTGTGGAGTGTGGTGGCAGGAGAATATGGTCTGGTGTTTGGAAGTGGCAAGAGTGAAACAATGCTGATGACACGAGATAAAACGAAGAATGTCAGGATTCTACTAGGACAGATTTAAAAGAAAGTGAAGAATTTTAAGTATGTGGGGTATAGTAGCATGCGATGGAAGAATTCAACCAGAGATGGGAAGGACGCAGCAAGCTGTTGGGTTATTCCAATCTATCCGAGACCTCATATGGAACAGAGAAGTACCAAAGAAGTGCAAGGTTACCATCTACCAGACCTACTTTGTTCCAATACTGACATATGAAGCAGAGACTTGGAATATGACAACAGTGGATGAGAGCCTTGTGCAGGCTGTAGATATGAAGTTTTTGAGAAGCATTGTAGGTAAGACTAGATGGGACTGAATACGGAATGAGAATATCCGAGATCAAGTAGGCGTGAAGAACTTAATGGAGCGAATTGGAGAGAGAAGAGTAAAGTGGCTCGGACATGTCAAAAGGATGGAAAGAGCGAGGTTACCGAGAAGGATGATGGAATTGTAATCAGTTTTTATAACTGAATAGGATAGACGTTAAATAAATAATAAAAATAAAAATAAATAAATTGGAAATTCCAGATAGGAGACCAAGGGGCAGACCACAACAAAAATGACAGAATAATTTGAGAAAATATGTGGAACAGCAAGGAGGAGAATGGAATGTGGTGGAAGGAGAGGAGTGGTGGCAGGACAGAAGAAGATGGAGAGGCCTGTCTTCAATACGGACACAACGCAGAGTTGGACTTGGTAACAGATAATGATGATGAATTTTTTCACATTTTTTTGCTAGCTTCGTGGCTTTCTTGTGAGCCTTACTTGGTTTTGAACTTTGCCCAGTCATGTTAAAAATTTGTTGCAAATCAAATCAAATTATCTTTAATTTAGCTCAAGAGCTATCTTCCATTAACCTGACGGTACAGTTCAGTTCATACATAAAATACATGAAATCAATAAAATCATCATCAATAAAATAAAATACAAAGGTAAAGTATAAAACATTACACTTAGTTGCCTATTTACAAGTTGTTCACAATATAATTTTTTGAAATCTACATGTTTTGCCTCCTTGATATTTATAGGTAGACAATTGTACTGTCGTATACCTGTATAAAATATTGATTTCACCCCTGTAAGTTTATTGTTTAAATGATGAAGGGGTTCGAGTTCCAAATCAATCAATGGCCAAATATAACAGACCACACAACATACGGATGCACTAATTCACCTATACTGATACACATGGACTACTTGTTTTTTAGTGTGGCAACCTGTACCTTGGTTGTGTTCTTGATTGATGAGAATATAATAAGTATGAGCGATAATCAAGCAGTTTCCCAGCCTGTACGCTGTCCGAAATCCAATCGGGTTTGACCACACGCATGACCTTAAGTTTTTTAATTTTAACATCAGGAAGGTTTGTAGCAATAATGTGTGTAGTATGACTCGTCATGTAGTGGTGATACATGCCACCATTCAGCATCATAATTCTCTTCAACTGGTCAGCAGATGGATCTTAAACAAATAGAACAATATGCTGGATTACGCCTTGTAATAGAGTAGGCCTATGTAACTTGAAATGTTGATTAAAATTTAAATCAGCTATATCATTGAATGTTTACAACTTTTTATTCCACAGAGTGCATGCAAATATTTAAGATACTAGATACGCCAACAGCCACTTACATTCATACATACAATATGAGATGACTAGCATCTCAGGCTATGTGGCTCCTATCCTATGCTCGTAGCTGGTACTAATTGTTAGCTTGAGTATCATAAATGTTGACAATATATAACCATGTAAACATGAATGTACCGTCTTCTACTACCTATGAGCACATTGATAGGCGGTAGGCCTACCAGGTTTTCACTTCCGGAAGAATGTGAACATAATTTTATTTAGCATGAAAATGTCACGCACGTATTCTGAATAACTTTTAACTTTCTGGAAATAATTCACTTAAGATTATTTGTCAAGAAAACTTTCCTGTTTAGAAAACCTAAACCACGATCGAGATTTGAAGGTTTCCTGAAGGTTGGAGTTGCAGTTTGTCCAGTTAGGCCAAGCAACGAAGGATTTATTTCTGAAACATTCTAGGCAGGCTGAATTTTTGCCCAGACCTTCCACGAAGTATCCTTAATAAAGGGGAAAAAATCCTACAAAATGGGGCTGGAGCGTTGGCCGCCATCTTGGAAAATGTCTGCACAAAAGTGGTTGTTTTCATATCTTCAAAATAGTGGAAGATAGATGAAAAGTTTCGACAGCAAAAATATTCCCCATATATTTCCCTACAAAAATGGTATCTATCATATTTTCAGTAGAGACAACGGTAACGTCACAAAATCATGGTTTATATGTTGTGTGGCTCGTTGGTCTTTTGTGTGGCTCGTTGGTCTTGTTGTTAGCGTATCTGCTTCCAACGCAGAAGGTCCAGGGTTCGATTCCCGCTAAAGTCAGAAGTTTTTTAACTTCTGATTTGGACTTTAGTCCATCAGTTCTTATCTTAGGAGTTTGTAAACGGTGACTTTGGAGCCGTCCTAGCAACGAAGCACATAATAAATTTCAGAGTTGTTCTGAATCGGCCTTGTTGATTCTGGCGTTGATTCGCGGGTGTTCGCACTGTCCATACCACTGATTGCTATATTCCTATTAAAACCATACCACTGATTGCTATATTCTTTGGTTGGTTATCGCTCACTCGTCGATTGCGTCGGGGCCTGCAGGGTTGGCTTGGTCGCTTGATTTAAAGTCCCCACTGAAAATCAGTTATATAACTGAGTGGGTAGACTCTAAATAAAAATTTATTTTTATTTATTTAATTTGCTTATTGGAGTACCAGAGTCTGATTTCCTCATTTTGCGCTTAGTAACAAACAATGCCCAGTAAATTCGTGAGAAGAGGATTTAACCACAAAAGGACTTTTGTACGGTGTTCATGAAAGCTCTATTAGGCCTAGTATTTTTAAACAGTTTTGCAATTACCGGAATTTTTATTCTTCCATAGTAGGTACGCTACTTATTTTAAAAACTGACTTATTTATTATTATTATTATTATTATTTATTATTATTATTATTATTATTATTATTATTATTATTATTATTATTATTATTATTATTATTATTATTATTATTATTATTATTATTATTATTATTATTATATTTTATTGGATGTATTTCATACAAACTCGGTTAAAACCGGAGCTAACATGTTGTACGGACTTACGTCAAGTACTTCCATGTGTACCTATTACATACATTATTACTTTTGTCTTAACTCTAACTAAAATAAGTCATTTATAAATTCTTATATTGTTTGTAGATGATGTTTTCTTTCTGCTGTGTACGGTCGTGGCCGATTTCTCGTCGCCATCCTAGCATTTGCTCTTCGGACTATGGGAAACCACGAAAACCATGTCAGGATGGAAGCTGTCTCGGAATCTCGAAGTATCATTCTTAGTTAGAAATTTACGGACTATTCTACACGTGTTGAGTATTACTGCCTTTTGAGTCTCGATGTATACATTGGGTTGAAGATCTAGTATTTTAATGCTCTCATGTAGCTTCTTCATATAATGCCGTTGGCCGATATTACGAATGGGATTGTATTTACCTTTTTCTGTTTCCACATCTTCTTGATCTCAATTGCAAGTTCACTATACTTGTCAATTTTTTTCTTCCACGTGGTCTCGACGTTATGGCACATTGGGATAGCAACGTCGATAAGGGTAGTTTCTTGTTTCTTCTTGTCAATTATTATTAAATCCGGTCTGTTGTGATGTATCGTTTGGTCTGTTATAACTGTGCGGTCGTAATATAATTTGTAATCTTTACTATCTAGTTTTTGATGAATAATGTTAGCTACTTGGTTAGTCTGTAGAGGTAATCTGTTTGACATAGTGACTTGCACCCGGATATGATGTGTTCGATTGTTTCACCCCTTGCACTACATTTTCTACATTGATCGTTTTACTGTCGCATCTTGTATTATGTATTTTTTATAATTGTTCGTCGCAATCACTCTGTCTTGAATAGCCATCATAAAACCTTCTGTTTCTCCAAATAGTTCCCGTTGTTTAACCACCTATTTGATGCTTAATATCTACGTGACCTTTGTGTAGTTCATCATAATGTCTCTTGTGTAGGGTCTTTTCTGAGAGACGTAACTCTTTTGAAGCGTCAGTTATGAGTTTCCCTTGTAGATTGACATTTCGTTTGCTAGATTGAGTGGAGTTAATGATTTGTCAGCTAGCACTATAGCCCTATGAAGTGTGGATTGGTTGCTCTTTGTAAAAAAGTATTTTCTTAAAATGTCTATTTGTTTATAATATAAGTTGTTCAGATCAATTAGGCCCCGTCCTCCTTTTTCTCTTGGAAGTGTCAATCTCTCTATTGCTGATTTAGGATGATGTATTCTGTGTTTGGTAAGTGTAGTACGAGTTAATATTTCCAACGCGTGGATGTCTGTCTGCGTCCATTTAATGATTCCGAATGAATATGTCAGTACTGGTACAGCATATGTATTTATTGCTGTGATCTTGTTTTTACCGTTTAGTTGCGTCTTGAGGATAGACTTTAGTCGTTTCTTGTATGTATCTATCAATTTTGCTTTCATAACTTTATGTTCAATTCTGGCAGCTTGTGCGCCTCCTGAACTATTGTATACATCGTTATCGTCCATTATTCCAATCCTATTTCCATCATCTAGCTGGAACTCTTCTGCTTGTGTAACCTTACCCTTTTCGATATGTAGCGTCTTACATTTGTCTACTCCAAACTCCATGCAGATATCTTGACTAAATTCTAATGTTGTATTGACTAGACTGTTTAGTTGAGCAAAATTTGATGCATACAACTTTAGGTCATCCATGTAGAATAGGTGGGAAATTGTGTGACATACCACATTATTGTCCTTAATTTTAAATCCGTATGTCGATTCGTTAAGCATATGTGACAGTGGGTTTAATGACAGACAAAACCATAATGCACTTAATGAGTCACCTTGGAAAATGCCACGTTTAATTTGTATTGGATCTGTAGTTATCTGTTGGTTTCATATTTAGTTTTAGTGTTGTTCTCCATGTCTCCATTACTGTCTTCAAAAAGTTTACAATTATTGGGTTGATTTTATATATTTGTAAAATCTGAAAAGCCATGTGTGTGGTGTTGAGTCAAAGGCTTTCTTGTAGTCAATGTAGTTTACGTGAATATTCCTTTTCTTATTGTGTGCCTGATTCATTACAGTAGAGTCAATAATAAGTTGTTCTTTACATCCCTGTGAGTTCTTACAGCATCCTTTTTGTTCCTCGGCAATGATTATATACTTTATTTGTTATGCATGAAGTCAATATTTTATATATAGTTGGTAGACATGTAATTGGCCGATATTTACTTGGGTTCTTCGTGTCATTGTCCTTTGGTTTGAGAAAGGTTACTCCTTCAGTAAAGAATTCGGGTATTTCTTTAAACTCCATTTATAAACTCGTTGAGACATTTTCTAATTTGATTGTGAGTAGTATTGAATTTCTTATACCAAAAATTTTGAATATTATCATTACCTGGTGCTTTCCAGCTATGTGTAGCACTGATTGTCGACTTTAATTCATCAATAGTTATACCTTCGAATCTCATCTCATTAATATCGCTCATCCTAGCTATTTCTCTTGAATCCATGTGCATCCTGGTTGTGTGCTACCGGGTTACCCCATATTCCTGTCCAAAAACTCTTCTATCTCTGTCTTAGTTGGTGTTCCATTCCTATTATTTCTTCGGTACTAGATAGTTGTTGGTAAAAACTGTTTTCCTTTTCTTTAAACATTCGGTTTGTTCTTTTCTAATACTACATTTTTTATATCTTTTTAATCTCTTAGCTAGAGCACTTACTTTTTGTTTAAGTGTATCCAAATATTCGTGAATGAATTCGTTAAGTGTTTCATGCTTTGCGTTGAACCTTGAATCTTTCAAATATATTTGGCAGTATCTTATCACATTTTTAGATCGATTACCCATTCGGTATTGTTCCAGTCGACCGATATCTCTCCTAAGCTCAACGATTCTCCAACTAGTCGCTTTTCCCATTTCGTATTTTTCTTCTCCTGTTTTGTCTTTGAAGATGTTGCAGATTTTACCTTTAAGCCCAAATATCTAACCACTGCTACAGCGGCACAATAATTGCCGCATGAACGTCTGCAAATGATAGTTCGTCTTGTGTGTAATCTGATAAAATATGTGTGTTCATTATGTGTACCGCTGTCTTCATTTCCTTTGAATGCTTGGGTTTAGGTATGTATGGTCTTCTGTTTGTTATTATATTATTATATATTATTATTATTATTATTATTATTATTATTATTATTATTATTATTATTATTATTATTATTATTATTATTATTATTATTATTATTATTTTTATTATTATTATTATTATTATTATTATTATTATAATTACCATTAAATTTTGATAGGAACGTGGCAATTAGCGTAATATTTCATGAAACTGCTTGCTTACATAGGAGGGCTGGGATCGATTTTGATTGTGAATGTACTCAACAGATTGAATCTGTGGCGAGCCATATGTATTTAGGAGCAATGATCGATCGTAATTTCTCATGGAAGCCCCATATTGATTATATTTGTACAAAACTTCGGTCGTGTGCATATCAACTATATAAGTTAAAACCAGTTCTATCCGATGACACGTTAAGATTAGTTTACATTTCTCTAGTTGAATCTGTATTAACGTATGCTTTGCTGTCATGGGGTAACGCTTCGGTTTCGAATATGACCATGCTTATTAGACTACAAAACTCGATAGTAAAGATAATACACCCCAAACGCTTGCATAATGTCCACAACAAAATGAGGACGTCTATAGGACTTGCTTTATATTACCGGTAAGAGATTATATTTATACAGGCTGATTTTGAAGTACTTTTACGATACGAAATATAAAATACCCGTGGGCATGATAAAGGAACTAGACTTGCTAGCCAAAACAAGTTTGTAGTACCATTAACAACGAATAAACATGGTGATCGCTGCTTGCGTTTTAAATGATACAAGAGTTTTTAATTCATTGCCACCTGAAATTTAACGTTAGATAAAATATCCTTGATTAAGTTATACCTAAAATCATTTACCTCGAGAACCTTTCTAAAGAACTGCAATGATTTTGTGAACTTACTCCTTTTTAAGAACTCATTTTCTTTTCTTTTTTGTAAACTCTCACCTTGTGTGTGTACAATTGATTTACCTGATGTAATAAGTAATTGTATATTATCGATTTTATATTATGTTTCTGTGATATTTTCAGATCAATCGATGTTTATTGTATTTCCTTACGTCTCTGTGTGTACCTTGTCACTTATATTTTTGTGTAAAATTGTTAATTTTAGTCATATTGTAGAATGTTTCAACGGCCTTCAGCTATGAGCTTAAACCTAAGTTATTTGATACATTAATGTGACCCACTGATAAGCCTTCGGGTTTAGTGGGATAATGTATGCTTTGTTTGTACTTTATGTTTTTGCTACGTACAATAAAAAAAAAAAAAAAAAAAAAAAAATTATTATTATTATTATTATTATATTATTATTATTATTATTATTATTATTATTATTATTATTACTATTATTATTATTATTATTATTATTATTATTACCCCTATTATTATTATTATTATTATTATTATTAGTCAAAGATAGCAGTTGTAATAAAAAAATAAAAGTATGTTCCAACTGGGGCCCCAGTTGGGGCATACAATGTAGAAGGCCTATTGGGGCAATATCTATCATTATTATTACTAGGAAAACGCTTAAGTCCCGCCGCGTTGTTGGATGAGCGTAATTGGTGCATTGAGCTGCCATGTGTTATGTGAATTTTCTGTTCTGTGAAAAAATCATTACTAAGTTGATGATTTTTTTTTAAATAATTTAAAATAAATAAAAAATAAACTTTAATTTTTAATTTTTTTAATTAATCGTAATTTAAAAAAGAAAAAATCATAAAATTTCGATTTCCATAAGAAATAATTATTCGATTGTGCTCAAATTTTACACGAATATATGAATTCATAAAATTAAGGTTCTGTGAAAAAATCATTACAATCGGATAAAGAATGTAGGTGTTATTTGTCAAAGAATTGTTTAAAAAAAGAAAAACCCCGTAAAATTGCGATTTTTATGAGAAATAATTATTTGATTGCGCTTAAATTTTCCACGAATATATAAATTCATAAAATAAAGGTTCTGTGAAAAAATCATTACAATCGGACAAAGCGTGTAGGTATTATAAATCGAAGAAATTTTTTAAAAATCGAAAAAAATCGTAAAATTGCGATTTTTATGGGAATTTTTTTTCGATGTGCTCAAAAACGTGGCAGTTCTAAGTTCAGAGATTTCAAAGGGTCTCAACAAAATTTCATCGCAATCGGAGTATCGGTTTAGCCGGAATCGTGCTAACAAAACAGACAAAAATACAAAAAAAAAAAGAGAAAAAAAAGAAAAAAAAACATTCCGGATTTTTTTCTCCAGTGTAGTGAAATGGAATCTTCGCTTCGCTCGCTTCGCTCGCTACGCTCATCCAATTATTTTTTTATCAAGCACTAAATTGAAATTCGTAAAAAAAATTCAACACATTTTGAAGTGACTTAAATTACAATCCGATTACAACCAAAGTTTTAACCCAATATGGCCGCTAATTCTTATATCAACAACATCAAAGTGAGTTATGTAACAAACAGAGTGTGCCACTAGCCCTAGTTTAATTGCATAAAATAAAATAGGTAGGCCTACCGGTAGGTTGCATGTATATATTTTGCATCTTAGGCCTCGATAGGTAGGCCTACCGGTAATGTTTTATTATTGCCTATCTCTCTGGTTGTCATGAAGAGTAGAGTAACTTTTGTGTGCAGTCTGATGCCTACCTGTATAACCATGACAAAAATTGCGATCCCGTCGAAAATTCTTTTTGAGTCTCGGAGTTTTCCTTTGCAGCCATTAACGAAAATTGTTCTTTGAGTTTTGCTTTCTTTGCTGCCATATAACCACCCTGAAACCAATACAGAAATAAAATACAAACTGAACAAATGCCAGACTACCTGGAAGAAAATATCAAGAGAGTGGAGGAAGTCCATGTGGAAGAGTAACGAGGAAGAATGAACAAAGAACTATATAATATAGCCTAAGTGTGAGTAATTCGAAAAAGCACAAAAGATCAGTGTTCAATACAGTATGCACAAGAATATAATAAACTGCCCAAAGAAATTAAATCAGGAGGCAAAAGACTCATTTATGTTAAGAGGTTGTAAGGATTGGATAGTGAAAAGCAGGGATGTAAATAATCATGTTTAGTAAACTGTGTTGACATTTTTTGTATGAATGAAATATTGTACTTAATACAATTCAGAAGTTGAAAAATCCATCCCGACCGGGGTTCGAACCCGAGTCTCCCAAATTCCAGGTAAACCTAACCTAACCAACTAGACCACCGAGACGGTGCTAAATTCACAAAGACTGAAGAAGATTGGAATATGTACAGAGAGGCCAGAAATAAAGCTACATCAGTAATGGGGAAGACAAAAAGAAAATTACAAGAAAAAATAGACGCGAAAAAAATGATAGTGGGGAAAATGTAAAAGACACTGAAAAAAAATATGAAAAGTGAAGAAAAAGGGAAAGAAAGTAAAAAAATTTAGAAAACTGAAGGCAAAAAAAAAAACAGAAAGTGCTAAAATAGCTAATGATTCAAAAGTATTTTGGGGAAAGTGTAAATGATTAGAAAAAAGAAAAAAATTTAAAAAGAAGTGAGCAGTTGGGTTTGAAAACATAGATATAAAAGAAAAAAAAGACATTAAAAATTTTAAAAGAAAAAGCGAAAGGGGCAGATTCAAATTTTAAAAAGAAATTAAAAAATATCAAAAAAAACGATAATAAAAAATTGAAAGACTAAAAAGGGCAACAGGGAATACCTGTAAAGATAAAAAGGGAGCCTACCCTGCAATTAAATTGAGCTGCTTAATCGATAAACACATCAATCGGGGGTAATTTTCCCGGGAAAGAATTAAAGCAAGCATAATTGTAACTCAAGTAAGGTTCCCAACTCAATAATATAAAAAATTTTTCGCCCTTTAAATATTTTAACGTAATAGACAAGAAAATTGAAAGGGAGTACACAGCGTTTAATGAATATTAAAAAATACAATAACAACTTATTTATAAAAATCAACTTTTTTTAGAAAAAATTACTCATGTGAGTCTGCATGCAAAATCAAATAGAAAAAGGCTAAAAAACAATGAAATAATGATAAAACTTAGAATTTTTTATAGATTAAAAAGGGTTTTTGAAACGGAAAAATAAGAGGACGATAGATAAATTGTTACAATATATGTATGGAATAGATGGACTGCAATAAAATGGTTAACAATTTATTTAAAAAGATTCAAAAGGGGGGTTTTTATCGGATGAAAAAATGTGCGAAAATGGAAATGCCTCAGGGGTCTGTGAGGGCCATTGTATTTTTAGTATACATAATGCCATTAAAATGTGTATCAAAATAATTAATTTGCTTTAAAATGTAGCCGATTTACATGGTCATTTTTTAAGTGGTAAAGTTTTCAAGAATATTAGAAGAGATAAATAATGAAATAAGAAAAAATTTAATTATGGTTCAAAAAAATAAAATTAAAAATAAAAGCAAAAAAAAAAAAAGGGTGATAATAGGAATGAAAAAAATGAAAATGACTTTTTGGGAAAATAAATAGTCCTAAAATTGATGGTGAAAAAATGAATTTTTTGCAATTGTATCCCCTTTTTGTTTTCTTCTAACTAAACTTTAAGGGCCATGTTAATACTTAAATTTAAAAAAATAGCAAAAAAATAGGCTAGGTTATATGAGAAAAGGGTTTGTAATAAATTTCAAAATGGACCAACAAGTAATTTTATAATTTATGTTAAAACCCAAAGTTTTTTTGCCACAAAATTATTTTAAAGCTGTACAAATGACATTAAAAGAATACAAAATTTTTCAAAATAAAGCAATGGGGCATCTTTAATGTACAAAACTGCCCAATCAAAAACATGTTAAAAAGAAATAAATGGTTTAAAAGTAAGAGAAAACATTCTTATGCCGTTTTTTTATATATAAAGGGATTTACAGTATTGCTTTGGGGGGGCCGAACTTGGGGGCCAATCAAGAACTGGGTTGCCGTGACAGTGGCGGTTGTTTGACAAAAAAGTTTTCAGATGGTGCCGCCAAGTCGCAGGCACCAAACGCAAGACTGTAAACGTACCTTAAAAAACAAAAAAGAACAAAAGCCAGATTATCTAGAAAAAAAGATCAAAGGTGGAGGAAGTTCAGGAAGATAAAAGGAAGAATGAAACAAAGCTATATTTTATAAGTGTGTGTAATTCGAAAAAAAAAACAAAAGATCAGTGTTCATACGGTACGGTACATAAAAGAATATAAAAAATGCCCAAAAAGATAAGAGAGGCAAAAGACAAATTTTGGTTAAGGGTTATGTAAAGGGGTTGGATAGTAAAAGTAGGGCTGTTTTAAACATCATTTTCCCAAACAGTTTTAAGTCTAAGGCAAGGCCTAAGGCGTAATTTTGTATTGCGAGTATGTGTTTCAATCAGAACTTCACAACACGTCCCCAAATCGCAAGGCGTATGGTTTTTGTCGTAGAATTGCCCCAAAATCCAATTCTTACGACGGTTCTTACGACGAGCCAATCAAAGAAAAGGAAACCCCAGCGACCCGTACGCGAGCGCATGCGCAAACACGGAGCAATGAAAAAAGGTATGGTTGTTGAAACGCCCAGCATTTTTACGATTACCCTTAGACCTTGCCCTTACGACTTTAAAAAATAAATAATAAATTGGATTTAGAGTCTCCCACTCAGTTATATAAAAACTTAGAAATGATTTTGAAGATCTTTAATGATCATGTTTAGTTAAACTGTTTTGAAAATTTTTTGATCGAAAGAAATACTGTAGGCTAAGGGCCCATGATGAAAATGTAGGTACAACATTAAATAAAATCATTATTACATTGCTTTACAATGACATTTAAAATGCCAAAAAAAAAAAAAAAAGGGGGGGTAAAACTGAATT
>JAMZAV010011267.1:0-20720 GCA_024449915.1 Sweltsa coloradensis | reverse complement strand
ATTTTCAAACTTTCTCGGGGCTCCCCCCATGCCCCCCTCTTTACCACCAAGGTCACCAAAAACATTCTGTTCTATTTCTTCTTCATTGAAACGCAATGCCCAAAACACATATTAATCGGGCGTAGTGTTAGTTTCTTTCGTCATACGTGATACGTGATACGTGATACGTGATACGTGATACGTGATACGTGATACGTGATACGTGATACGTGATACGTGATACGTAAACGTGATCGTGATACGTGATACGTGATACGTGATACGTGATACGTGATACGTGATACGTGATACGTGATACGTGATACGTGATACGTGATACGTGATACGTGACACAATGTACAGTTAGACGGGCGGACGGGCAGAACAGCGATTCTCATATGGGAGATTCGCACCCTTGTGAGATGGAAAGTTTAGGAACCATAGTAAACCATACCGAGCTTTAATCAACCACGTCCTCTACCCCAACAAACAAACCCCAGGAGAAGTCTTGCTTGTTTAATGGTAAAACAGTCCCGGAGGTTTTGTCATAATAGCATCAAAAGTAATCTTCACTATGCGACGGAATAAATAATGTTTCCTCGGGGAGTCACACTAGCAAAACTGTTCCTATTTAATTTGCATCTTTAGTGGTGGCTTTCACCAGAGAGCATTTAATTAACTAACGGAAGATGAGCCCACAAAGTAGAGCTCAACTAGACGGTTGAAATTGAGGCATGTGAGCTTGCCTAGCCAAGCCCGCGGGTATTTCCCCCCCCCCTCTACTAGCCCCCCATCCCTTCCACCCGGCGCCAAACCCCCGGAACCCAGGTATTGAGTTGAAGACTCATTTCGGTTTTATCACAATCAATAAATTTTCAATATCCTACTTTCTTAATTTCCTGTATGTTATGGGGGACGCGTAGAAAAGGGAGGGGGGCCTTTTTTAATCTGGGCCAGACGGGGTAATGCCCACGCAAGCACGGCCGTACGTCGTTTTCAGAAATTGTTTTCAAAAACTAATTCAAGAATATGGAAAATCTGAAGTTTATTTCTCAATCAGTTAAAATAATAAATAATGTGCTAAAAAGTCCCATTTTAGCTATAACAATATTGAAAGATTTCTTCAAAACGGCAGCAAATTCATTGTATTTACACTCATCATATTCCAGTTTTAATTATGAATTAAAATCAACATAGGCATATGATTTATAATTAGAATTAAAATAATGAAAATTAAGATTTAAGGTTCTATAGTACAAAGGCACATAAGCTTGGTCCCCAAGTATAGGACGCTGCAAGGTATAAACATTACATTGTTAACTCCTTTATGGATACATTTTGAAGAAATTTGGCCTCCAATTTTCAGGAGCCGCGTGGTTCCTGAAAGGGCAATTTAGTTCAGAAATCACAATAACCAAAAAAATTTGGGGGCGTCAATTAAACACAAACATGCACACGAACAGAATCTTCGTAAATTTACTAATTTGCGAATTTGTTGTATGCTAATTAAACGCGTGTATACATTTCACAACAAACACTAATAATTTACCATGCTAATTAGTTTACACAATTAGGGTGAATAGTACGTGAAACCCCCCCTTCCCTCCGCCGTGTGGCCTGTATGAGAGCGAGTGAGAGTTTGGGAGAGTACGAGAGAGTTTGAGAGAGTTAACCTCCCCCCTAAGGAAGGCAAACACAAACATCCGGCCCAAACAACGCACCTAAATGTTTAAACGCAGCCGGAATGCCTGCGAACACTTAGGGGTAGTACACGGTGTTCTTTCCGCCGGGGGCGCAGTGCGTCATGCCACACAACGTACGTCTATGCAGTTGAAACTTAGTAGCGCTCACACTGTCGAGTTCCTTTGTTACCCCCCCCCCCCCCCCCCCCCCAAAGTTTTAAAAGAGTTTACTTTAGATCTAATGTTTTCATATATTAGTTTCTAATTAAAATTGTGAACCGAACAATGGTTTAGTCTCATTACTTATAAATTTTAATTCGACAGGAACAAGGAATAAATTTAAAATTGCGTAAAGAAAATTTGCAAAGAAAGTAATCACATCCCGTTTCATAATAGATACGTGTAGGACATTTTATATTCAGAACTTTTTAAAAAGTATGTTCTTTCTTTGCAAATTAAAGTTCGGCTTTATGCCTTGATTAAAAGCAGAAGGAAAAAATGTGGGGCCCAAGGCTTCCAATGTACAAAAATAACTTTTAAACTTTTCACAAGTAATATGATTTGTACTAAAAACTTAGTCAGTCAAACGTACTTGTTCATGTGAACTCGTATAACCATTACTGATTATGTGTAGAGGACATAAATAAGAATTTATAGATTTCTTCTTGGATTATATACTATATTATTTCATTAATTACTTACAGAATTCTACAGTGTAAAAATGTAAAATTTTGTTTTACCATTAAATAATTTGTTATCTAATCAATGATGCTATTTTCGCAGGTACAATCAATTGTTAAAATGTAGTGTCCACATAATATGAAAATAAACTCAGCATGTACTACCGTATTCCAGAATTATTGCTCTCAGTGTCCTCGTAATAAACTTCGAATAAAACAAATGAAGAATGAAATGTAAACTATAATGTAAATTTCAATATCGTTACACTACAAAATGTGTAAGTTTAAAATAATTGATTTGTTCTAACAACATAGAAATAAATATGTAAAACATTTTAAAATTTCATCAAACTGTCCATTCTCCAGGGTGTAATTAAAATTTCTTCAATTTTTTCAAGTAATATCGTAAAAACAATGAAACAACATTTCATAGGGGAATGGATGCCAACGCAATATAAACAATATATCATCTGACAACAGTGTTCAATCATTGAATACATAAACTTTGGTTAAACATTGTCCTACTTTGGGGAACCAGTTTATCTATAAACTGTGTGTCGATTAGTGAAAAGCTACTGGTGTATATCCACCAAACTAATTTTTTCCCCTACACTTTATCAAATCTATAACGGCCGATTCTTCAGACACTTAATAATGCATTCAGAGCTTCCCTGTATACCTGGATGTAAGCTCTGCTTTAAATATATTCCATATTGTAATTACTTTGTTGTAACTATCGCGTCATGATGGGATGTAACATTTAAAATATATTTAATATTAGAATCTAAAGGAACACATAAACATTTAGGGCGATGGTTCGTCGCCGCAACCAAGCGCACGCGACTGCTTAGGCGACGACGAACTCGCGGCCCTGTAATACAGCTACGCGTTTTAGAGGGTTTTCAGTTTCCATTTTCCGTCCGTCCGTTCGTATGTGCGTTTGTCACGTCTCACTTTAACAACCCAACACTACGTCCGATAGACAAGCTGTTTTTATTGGCATAAATATATAAAAAAAAATAAAACCAAAGCCCCAAGCCAACCCTGTAGGCCCGACGCAATCGATGAGTGAGCGATAACCAACCAAAGATCGAATATTTAATAGGATATATAGCAGTTCAGTGGTAAGGCCCAGTGCGAACTCCCGCGGATCAACGCCAGAATCAACAAGGCCGATTCAGAACAACTTTAAATTTCTTATGTGCCTCGTTCCTAGGACGGCTCCATCTCCAAAGTCAACCGTTTACCAATTCTTAAGACATGAACTGATGGAAGTCCAATCAGAAGCTAGAAACCCTCTGACTTTGGCGGGAATTGAACCCTGGACCTTCTACATTGGGAGCAGCGACGCTAACCACAAGGTCAACGAGCCACACACAAGACCAACGAGCTCTTCAACAAAGGTGCAGAATGTTTTTGTTGATCATGTGATGTGGGGGGGGGGGGGTAGAACAGAGCCCACAGGAAGAAAAGCAACGAACATTTTTTTAAAGGGGCTAAAAACCCCAAAAATTATTTTTTACCACTGATCTATAGCACAATACTACACTTAAATGACCGTTTAAAAAATTATATATTGTAACTGTGATTTAACACGAATTTTTTTAATTTTTTTGATCCAGAAATGTGTGAAAATTGGTGTTTGGAAAATTTCTTAAAACGGCTTTAACCTCCTTCTTTTTTGGTCCACATAGATACTAGAGCATAGCACCATTCTTAAATGCCCCTTTATAACATCGTGTCTTGAAACTGTGCCCAAATATACCCTCAAACACGCAAAAATATGCATTCCAAATCACCACCTATCTTGGTAATCAGCATATTTTGACCGAACTCTTGCCCCAAAATTTCAAAACAAAATATAAGAATTTACAGAAAAGGCTGTCGAGTACGTCAATAATGGCCAATATTTTTTTGGATCAAATCCTCCAAGGTCACGGGGCATAAAGATCGTCCCCCCTGTTATTTCTTATGGGAGATTTTTGCCGATGGGACCTAGCTCTAAAAAATGTCATGTTTGACAATTTGTTGGGAGGTCATGGTGGCCCCAATAATTTTTCTGTAATTTGCTAAATTTTATTACTAGTTAGCTTGAATGAAAATATATTTTTGAGTTTTGCGGTTAAATACCCCTTTAATGGTTAGTTAACCCGGCACCTCCACCAAAAATACCAACATGGCGAAATATTTCATTTTTGTATTGTCTTGGACGATCTGTTGCTCTGTCATACCTGTGCTTCTTATAACAAAAAAAGAAATGATTTTAAAATACAAACAAAACCAAACCGTCACTATGTACGACTGTAAACAAAAGGTGTTAATGAACTCGCCAATCACCGAGCAATCTCCAGGTTATTACAGGGCGTCAGCGGCTAAATGATGTTGCAAGTTCATCAGTAAATTCCCAAGCCACGGAGTATATAATGAAACGATGAGGGTGTTTACTTTAGTCTGCACGTATGCTATCTAGCACAGGCAAGCGGGCGTAGCTAGCAAGCTATAAACCTTGATTTCATAATGCAATCACTATACTATTGCTATCATGTAATTGGATTTAAAAACTATAATTGAAACGAGGGGATATCAATTATTATTTTATGTTCGTATTAATTTATGCAATACTTGTATAAAAAAGTAATGATTATTATTATGGAGCGAACCTCAGTCACCTATATACATTACTTTTTCGTTCGACCGTCTGTGCTTTAGTCACGTTTGCACGATAAAAACAGATAATCATCTCAGATTGACTTTTAGTTGACATTGCCCTTTAACAAGGACAATATGAAACGGTTTTTTGGTGACCCCGGTAGCAAAGATGGCTGAGCTAATAAAATGTCTAATACCCGGCACCTCCACCATTTAATACTTGAACGTTACTACAAGCCCGGAATAATGATGGTAATATTCCATTTATGGGTACTATACCGTTACCGTGATAGTTTTTTACATGAAACATTTTTAAAATGAATTGTAAATTTTTAATTTGAGCTATTGACAATTATTTTAGTTATCATGTCCGAGATTTTTCAACTGTCTGTAATACACCGTAAATATTCTTTGTGTTGGATTGTTTGGGGGAGAAGGAAACAGTGTAAAATGTTATGACATCATTATTTGTATGGTTATTGTATGGATGTTATTATGTTAAAGTAAAAAGTGACATTTAAATATTTTCGCAATTGGACACATTTACGTGGTTATTTATAGTTATACGACTTTTGATTAATGATTATACCAATAACCTTTTTTTGCGATGCAGCTATTTGAATTCACAACGTCAAAACCAATAATTGTGTAGAAAAAGTGAACATGTCAATAGGTTTAGTAAAATATGTGGCCAGTCGAGTTAAATTGTACTAGCAATTCACCGTTATAAAATAAGCATTACCAGCTTCATTTGAAGTTTGATGTGTTGCAAAAATTATAATATCCCGATTTAACTGTAAGGGGGGCTTAATGGTTGCCGCTAAATCAGAGCGTTGAGGGATCCCCAAGTTCACGCATCGCTGTTAATATAAAACACCGAAGTATGTTAAAATACAATTAGAAGATATATATTTTTTAATGTTGCCTGTGTAAGTATTTGAATACATATAACAAATTGTTTTGCTTATACACAAAGATCTATAAACAGAGTTCGCTCATGCGTAAAGATTGAGATTCTCAAATAGGAGGTCACAGGTTCAATTCCCACCAACATTAATGCAGAGTTACAGTTTCTGCTGGTAGTAAGTCTGCTTAAACATCCTTTGGATTCCCTTCACAAATAACCTACTTTACACAGGATAAAACTGATGTTTGTACCCTACAGCGGGCATTCATACGAAAAGTATTTCATATTTAAGAGATTTTAGCGTTGCGCACTTCTGGTTTTCAAGGGATGTGCCTTTTGTACAAATTTTTGTCAAACAAACTTGAGTAAAAGAAAAATCTCGACGTTGGCAAAATTATGCTAAACTAATGACATTAGAAAACCGAAGGAACTATTCTGACATGGTTTACTTTTACAAAATTGTAAATAACAAACACTAGTTTAATTTTTGGCAAATAAAATCTTCATATACTTCCCAAACATACACGCCTTCATATAACTTTTCAACCAGCCCTAAGTCATCTCGACCTTCATAAAAATTCATGCATCAACTGATTGCAGCATTCATTTAATATGTTAAAACCTCTTGAAGGGTCAACAATCTCTTCATTCAAGATGGTTTTAAAATTTATAAATCTGTGATTACTCAAGCTTTAGGATATTAACATTATAATACCCACTAGATTATTTCAATTGGTCTCTTCTTTCAAATCCATTATTCTTTTCTTTTCTTTCAAGAATATCTCTTATTATTAATTTTTATTTTGTATAACTTTGATAGTTTACATTTAAATTGCTAATTTCAAATATGTTTAAAGAGTTACATGTCTTATTTTGTGTGTATTGTATATTTTATTGTCTATAAGTATATGTTTTATATCCATTATGCTATGATTTGCACTTGTGTTGTGTTTGTACACTGTTGTATAATAAATAAAAATATCTTATGTGGTTTGTACTCTGCCAACTATCCCTGTATTTTCATAACGGCGAAATGCATTGGCACCTATTCCTTTGGATTCATAGCTACGCTTCTGGCCAGCCAGATATTGTTTCTCTACAAGTTTAAACACGTAAAGATTGACGTACTTAAAAAAAATATTCATTGAGGTCTAATGAGATTTGTGCGATGATACCCTCAACTGTGTTCAATCAGCTTGCGTGATAATGAACACACCACAGTATAATTCACACCCAATCAAAACTTCGGTTACGATTCCAGTCTTCGGTTTGAAATACCTCACTCGTCGTGTCACACTGTCAAAAACTAATTAGAAGAGAAAAGCATCACTACGATTGACATTTGTAATTGAGACTGGCGTAGAAAGGGCGAGTAATTAAAATCACGTCAAACCGTCGGGTAGGGTCGGGTAGGGTCGGGTTTGGGTGTCGATGGAACATGAGGATGATTTAATGCGTCCGTCGTACGGTGAGCATATTTACATATTTGAGTTTCACGATTTGCATATCGGAAACAGGAGAATGGGAGGTTTTTTTGTGCGTTGTAGAAATGGACTGCGGGAAATTATTTTACGATATGCTGCAAATTGCCAGTGGGGTGAGGAATAAGAGGGTTTCTATATACTGGACCTGAAATCCTGAAATGAAGATTATGATCCCATATATTGAAGATAGTTAGAAAATTTTGAAGTGAAAAAAAGTAAAATATAAGTCAACAAAATTTATTAAACTGAAATATATAAAATGATTATTAAAACTCTTTGTTGTAAAAAACCTTATTCCATACAACCCAAATTACTAAACCAAAATTTAGCGGTTTACAATTACTAGTTTCTGCATTTTTAAAAAAGTTTTGATTTGAGTCAAAACATGATGCGTTTACATGAACATATTGAAAACGTCTCAAATATTATTTATTTTACTTATTTTGGGAGACAGCACTATAAAAATTCCCCTGTTTTCTAAAGATGAAAATTTATAATTTTATTTCATTAACATAAGTTAAATTCGTTAGATGACCAAAAACATTTTCCGTAACATTTATAACATAAATTTTAGAAAAAAAAGATCTAGCAAAAAAGTAACCTCAAATTCAACGCAACGAGGTTTTGGGTTTCAGCCAGTGATACATGGGCAGTTTTCAAAATAGTTTTCAAATCACCTCACTAGCAAAAAAGGGGGGACTTAAAACCCATCCAAAAACCCCGATTCGAAGCGTATACACGCAATTTTGAAAAATCAAGACGTTTTTAAATCGTTTCTACCTGCATGGTAACGTACAGTAAGGTTTTTAAAATTCCTGGGAAATTTAAAGGGGAAAATTTGATCAAAGTGAAGGGATTTTTTTTGAATTTTATTAATTTGACATTTTAATTGTGTTTGTTCTTGAACAAAAAGAATCTTGCACGAGAAATAAACAGGTATTCAGGTTAAGCACGCCAATGAAATTTAAAAAATTTAGCATGGTAAATTCTAAAAAAAGTATATTTATTATTCGAAGTTTGTTTCAATAAACCCTAGAAAATATATTTAAATTTTAATTATTTTTGATAAATTTTTTCTTTTTCACATATATTCACGACTGTAATCAAAATTCAAAAAAAGATTGCGTTCATAAAACATATAAAAACTCGAATCTTCCGATCTGACTGTCCAAACATATCCATGCCAAAACTCCAACAAAATCCAGGCAAATGTTTTATCGCGTGCTGTAAATAACAAAAAAACATAAAGAAGATAGCGTAACCCCAAAATCCATCAAAGTAAATCCCCTCCCTTTCTTTTTTAAAAAAAGCTCTATGCTGCAAACTTGTCCCCCCGATGTCTTCAACGTTTTTAAAGAGATGACTTGTGAGTGGGTTTCCACAAGAAGAGCGAAAAAACAAATGACACGTAAGCACTTCGGTATTTTGATCTTTTACAAAATGAAATTTAAATGAAAATTTCGAAGAAATATCACAAAAAATAGGTTTTTGAAAATATTTGAGATGATGGACACTTTTTTAAGCAAACCCCTTTTCGTGGGCCAACTGACAAACATTTTTTTACATTTTCGTAGTTGTCAAGGAAGGGGAAAATTTAAGGCTCTAAACTTTAGAGTAAAAATTTTAAAAAAATTTATTATTTTTTTTCAAAAAAAAATAAAAAACTTTCAGGTTTTTTGGGGATTTTTTTTTAAAAAAGCCCAAAAAACTCCCCTCTTTTCGTGGATAGATCCTGGTGATTAACAAAGAATATGACAATTAAAACTGTAACTGTCCATGTATGTTTCATTAACATCTATTTTAAAGTTTCATATACGTCGGTTTCATCAGGGCCCAAGCGAAGCTATGTGCCAACTGCCAAATGAGTCCTATTCCTCTAAATTTAACGTTGGAACCCTTCGCCGTTCGCAGGGAAAATTGGATGTTTCCTTAATTTGTTTTTTTTTAAAATTTGGATTATAGTGAAGGTAATGCCCTAGGGCTAATACACAAATTTTCTGGATTCAGTACGCAATTTGTTGTACGTAAAAATCCCGCATTTTTGGTACTTTTCGCGATATTAAAAAAAGGTAAAACAAAAAAGCGCGCGCTCAAGTGGACGTTGGGGGCAAAAAGGGTTTTGGGAAATAAAAATACCTCATTTTGAGAGTTTTCTAGAGTACCTTTCTTTTGTATCCACGTTTGGTTGGAAAGAATAAGCCTTAAAAATCATTGCGAGACACGAAAGAAATTTAAAAAAACGAAAAAATTTAGAAATCCAAAACATGGATTTCAATTTCAGGAAATTCCCATCAAACCGTTTATTACGATTGAAAAAAATTCACCAGCGTGTTACATTGTTTTAAAATTTGGATAAGATGCAAATGCTCGTGGAAACAATTTTTTTTCACAATTTGGGAATAAAATTCCCGATATCATAAAAATTTTGTAAATTACAGAGATTTTAAAAAATTTTTTTATTCAAATCTATAAAAAAATTGAAGAATACGCTTTCTGGATCGCTAACGCATAAATTGATTCTTTATTGAGTTCTTGGAAATTTGATACAGTGACTAATCGTTTACCCGATTTAAAAAAAAAAAAAACAGAAAGGTTCGTTTTTTAAATCGTCTCCGCGCCAGCCTCAGCGACTACTTTAATATATTTCAAAAATATGTGTTGGGTTTTTTTTTTTTATTTATTGGGTTTAATTTGAAGGTTGGTTACAAAAAAACAGCCCCCCGGTATGCTATCTTTCCTTGCATAACATTTATTTCCACGTCCCCCCCCCTTTTTTTAAAAGTCAATTTGGGTATCAACTGTAAATTATGTTTAAAATTTAACTTATAGAGCGATGTAAATAGCATGTAGAATGATTTGAACACACATTTTCAAGAAATGACGATTTCATGGTTCTTCCCACAAAGATTTTATTAGTTTGGCCAACGTTTTATTAGGACTTTATTGGCTTTTTGCAAGCAGCGGACAGTTAATTTTTCCCGGTCCAATAGGTGATGGAAAAAATTCCTTTTTTTTTAAAAAAACAAATACTTTATTTTTTCAGTTTTTGTAAACATAGTCAAAAATAAATTAAACAGGAAATACCTGGGAACCCCACCCCTTAACTTTCTACTTTAAATTAATGTAAGACAGAATAGACAAATGTAGAGATACTCAAAAAAATGTATGTACTATTTTCATTGTTTTAAATACAGAACTTGCATTTCAGAGAAAAATATATATGATAGAGCAAACATTTGCACAGTTTGAATAAATATGAACATGCGGGTTTGCAACAATGAAATGTCATTGTAAAAAAAGGGAGTGGGGGTTTGGTGCATGCCAAGGGAAAATGCCTTAAATAATTTGTTTTTAAATATTGAAGAATAAGAAGGGAATAAAACACAACGCGCATTGGGCAAATAGCTATTCGCTCGGCCAGGGAGCATCGAGACGTTAATGAAATATTGCAAAGTTTCCAAAACAGCATATAGGTACAGCTCGACGGTCGTTTGACTATCATTAGATATTCAACCATAAGTAAAGTAATCCACAATAATGGTCCTTTTTAACAAATCCAAAAACAGTAAAAAACCCAAAAAATATTTAAAACAAAATATTTTTTAAAAATAATTTTTTGACCCAGTGTGATGAAGAGCCCTGACAACTGTACAAATTTCAAACAAAAGTGAATTGTCAGTAAGCCAAACGCATGTTGTTAAAAATGTTAGGAGCGAACCTTTTATTGTTAGTCTACTAATAAAGAGTAAATCATAAAATATAGACACTTTGTATTTTGTTTTTTGCCAATTATAAGACTCTTAACGGGTATAGAAAATTTGTCCATTTAAAACCGTAAAATGTGCTTTATTTCCCCATCTCCTTCGTTTATTTGTTTTCCGTCGAAAACGATACAGGGAGTCTCCTGGAGATCACCCCGGATGATAAAAACTTCACCGCAGGGGAGGGCGTTTAAGGGCCCCCTCGTCCGGAGGACCGGCTCCGTAGTCCCGTGTTCCGCGCGGGACATTACGAGCGCCGGTGCTGAAATGTTTCGGGGGGATTTGTTGGCTTGTTACGGGGATCAAACTCGTAGAACTAGTATAAGGAAGAATGAGTGGACTTAGCGAAGAACTAGAGACGATATTGTACGATGGGATCGAAAGCCCCGTCGGAAAAATACAATGAAACATTGGTACACGTTTTTGGCGATATGGGATAAACGATTTTGGAAAAAAAAAAAATTTTGCTCGAGAATGCCTTCATTTTCAATGACGGACAGTTTTAGCGTCATGGAAGCAAACATTTGTTTTAAAAATATTTTATAAGAAGGCTATAACGGGCATATAATTAATGTAATTGGACATTAAATTTAGGATCTTATCTTGTCTGGCTAAAGTTGTTTACATAGTCTTCCAATAAAATTCTGATTGCCACTTTTTAAAAATGAATCAGATAAATCGCTAAAGTAATATAATTTCGAAATTGTTGATATTGTTAAGGCATTAACAAAAAATCTTTATAAATTTGACTAGAATTGAGTTATTTATAGTTGAAGCAAATTATAGTGAAACGACAAAATATGTTGAATTACATAATACAAACGGTAATAATTATTTGCTTGGTTTTCTTTAAGTGGCCGTAAATATTTGATGCTTGGTTACTATCCAAATATTTTCTTTAATACAAAAAGAATGAAATTTAGCAATGGAGGTTTTGTTCACACGATTGTAGAAAACTCACGATAGAATGCATTATCTCATTTTGGACGATAGGCCCTATTAGCAGCTATTGTTTAGTTCAAACATCGGCAAATCGGATTCAAATTAGGAGGGTTTTCAACACATTGCGTTAGGATTCCTTTTAAAAAGCACTGAATTTTATTAAAACATTATATTTATACAAAAAATAAAACTAAACATTTAATAAGTGTACGAAAAAAAAGTGTTATGCAAAAAAAGGTTGTCTTCTAATTTCGCTTCCACGCTGTAAATTTATGCACCACAGTTTTGGTTCTAAATTATTCGAAAATTCGGTGACCAAAGCCCTCCATATTCTCAGTATATGCCCTCCTGAATTGTGTTCGTTCAACATCGTCACGCTTATACCCCAACAGCAGCTTATTTTCCCCCCCCTCCCCCAAACCCCACCCCCAGCCCTCGTTATCTCATCATTTAAAAAACGAAATGTATTTCTCCTGCCAATTTTGTCGCACCAGCATAGTAAGCAGCAAGCCAATTTCAAAGCTATCATTATAAATCCAGAAAAGTATGTGTCTACAGCCAATCATTGAGCCAAGAAAGTTTCCATATATTCGAGTAAAATTTAATGAGGACAATTCCAAGATAATTAGTTTGAATTCCCAAATTTGAATAACCGTATTTTTACAACGCCAGCCGAACAAAAAAAGCAAGAAGCTTTATTATGTGTATTGCAGCTCAACTTGAAATAAAATAGTGGCATTTAATTTGATTTGCTATTTATTTTTACGTTTTTAACTACCATCTAAAAGTATTATTTAATTTTAAGGACACCTCAGAGATTGCTTTGAGCTTAACGCATGCAATATTCCATGTTTAAATGAATGATCAAGACCAATCTCATATCAGCACAGAAGGTGCAATTTTAAACATGAAAAACCAGAAAACAACATGGACCTTTTAACAACTGAATTTGTTCTCTAAAACGTGGGGTCCAACGATTTTTTTTTTAATCGTTTTATTTATTTAACTATGGATGTAAGAATAAAAAACTCAGCTCATTAATTTTAAGAGAATTTTATCGACACTCGGCGAATGAAACGCAGCTTTTGCACTGTTTCACATTTTTTTGTTGGTTTACAAAATCACTAAAAACTATATCATTACTATGTGTACAGAAGATATATTGACAGTTAAAGTTTTGAAGAAAAAAGAACACCCCAAAATACAGTAAAAACTTTGAAACAATAAGGTTACGACGGGATAATTTTAAATTACAAAATTCACGCATAAACAAACAAGAATTCTTCCCAAATGTTAATAAAATCTGAAACATAAAAAGTATAATCTAAAAGAATGTTGATGTATGCCAGATTAAAAAATGTTGTTAACAATGGACACCTGATTTAAGATAAGAGTCCCAATTTATTCCCTACTTGGGCAAAAATTGTGTCATCAGTAATAAGCTTAAATTAGCGATATTACAATCATAACACCCAAATTTTCATAATTTTGTAAACATGAATAAACTATAGTCCCAACGAGAAAGGCAAAATATTTTTTTTTAAGAGAAAAAGAAGAAAAACAAGAACAAATACAGCATTGTTTGTGTTATAGCATTGTGAGCCCAACCATTGGAATACCAACCCTCCGAGTCGAAGACTGCCGAGTTTAGTATATGCAACAAGTACTGCATCACTGGGGTATCGTATAGACTAGGACTAGGGGGGCTAGGATATGTGGTAAACGTCGGCAGCATATTTATGCGCGCATATATCTTCCAAGAAACCCATTCCCAAATTCGGTACAAGTTTATTCAAAGTTCCACATTCAAGGAATTTTAAATGAATATTTCGTACATTCTTAGAATTTATCTAGGCGATAAAATGTCGCTTGAACTTAAAAGTGGCTCTTTTAAAGCGAGTCTTGGCTGGGCGAAAATGTCCGCCCCTTTTTAACTGGGATGGGCAAAGGCCATCATTTACTTACTGCATGTACGAATGCTGGAGACGATATTTTATTTTAGAAGTTCTTGAACCTTGTGTGCTTACAACTCGAATTAAACTTGTGCCTTAAGATTATGTTAAGGTATTTAACACTTTTGTCGCGATCCTATAGCCATATGGCGACACTTACATACTTTTTCTAAATTTCCTCCCCCCCCTTTAATTTACTGTTTTTTCCCCGTAGGGTTTACAAAAGTATTTTAAACACCTCTTCCATAGTTTGATTAACATCCCTTTATAAAAAAGAATTGAGACCAAATTCAAAATTTTAAAAAGGAAAAAATAGCAAGTAGTAGTGATAAGCAAATGTCAAAAAAGCTGGATCCCTATATTATGTCACCAACAAGTCAGCAGAAAGTCAGCATCCAAAAATTTAATTTCTTCCAAGTATAAAAAGAAAAATATGTATCAGAATAAAGGGGTTATTTTTATATTTTGCACTTCAAATCCTTAAATTCGGGAAAAAAATCTAGGCCTACATGATCTGCTTTGTTTGCATGTAAAGTAATGTTTACCCCATTCAAATAATCTCATTTCCTTTAAATCCTCACCAAAAAGGTGTCGAAAAAAAAAGTGTAATTTTGTTTTTAAATATTAACATAAAAATTTAAATTTTTGACCATTAGACACAATAACTTTGACGTTTTTAAAAGCAAAACAAATTACCATTACCCTTTTTTTTAAAAATTCAATTAAAAAACAAATATAAAAATTGAGGGCATGATACCTAGTTATAGTTGAAAGAATGTCCAAAAGCAAGAATATTTTTTTCTTTGTCAGCGACGATTGAACCCCCAAGTAACACAAAGTATGGCAAATCTTATGGCGAGCTGTAACATGCCATCAGTTGAGCTGTGGCCCATAAGCGGCGATGCGTTTAGGGCCCGCTTATGGGTTGGCCGGCGCCCAAATTGCCATAAGAAACGCGCCGCTTAGGGGCCATAAGCGGCCACTGTAGTAAAAACCAGCATTTTCGAAAAATACTGTGTGCTTTTTTTGTGACAAGGGCCCCGTTATGGGCCATAGCCGGCGATACAATTTTGCCATCAGTTGCCGTTAGGTCCACAGGGGGGCCCGCTGTAGCAAATCGACATTTGTTTCACTTTTGTCACAGGGGGATGCTTACGGCCCGGCGGTGACAATGTTTCGGGAACACTAGCACCACTAGTGAGAGCGGGGAACCCGCACACAAACGAAAATATTAACTGACAAAAGTTTAAATTATATATCTTTTCAATTGTGCGAGCATTTCATTTTCTAAAACTGTGTGAAAAGGGAACAATTTAAATTTTAATACAGAGAGAGTGATTAGAATACAAAATTTTTTTCCCCCCATCGCCTACTCAAACCCCAACCTGCTGCGCCGGACTCGGGAACGCTGACCGTACACCACCTGTCACTGCTAGAAGTGCGCGCCACTCCCTTTATGAAGATGTACCCACTGTATGATTGGGGAAACGTCTTGCAACATTTCGTACCTGTTTACATGGAAACTAAATAAATGCCATCTCAGGTTTTTCATAAAACTAAAATTCAATAATTATGTATTCAAATTGATTGTTTTTAAGCATAGGCCTACCTTGTTCATATTTAAATTGAAAAAAGAGTATCTCCCCAATTAAAGGGTATAAATTTAAATTGACGGAAAGGATTAGGACTCAGGTTGGTTTTGTATTTTTTATTATTTTTACCAGTCACAAGGGGGCAGACGGACTGACAGTAAAGAAATCGCAAAATTTTAAGCCTCTCTCCCTATTTGATAAGGCCTACACCAAATTCCTACGGCCCATTTTTTTTTTGTATTACCAAAACAAAAAAACGGATTAGTTTATCAATTATGATCATCTAAACATTTTCAAAAAACTTTTATTTTTATTTTTGGGTTTTAATAGTAATTACAGAGAAATTTAATTACGTATACCCCGGACATACCCCCAAAAAATTTTTTTTGAAGGAGATTTTTATTTCTATTGGCCATACGGGGAAAAAATTGTCGTAATTTTGCACATATAATTTTTTTCTTCCCCCCTATTCGCCGGGGGAAAGAAAAAATTCGTAAGTGCAATTTCCAATATGCAGTTTGTAGAAAGATAATTTTTTTAAAAATAAAAAAAAATGCCTTTAAACAAAAAAATTACTACTGGAATAATTATGTCGGGATAAAGGTCAAATTTTTACATAAGTCTTATGGGGGGTACCTCAACCCAAAAATAAATAACAAAAAGTTTTTGGCAAGTATAAAATGATATATCATTTAAAATAAGATTTTGGAAATTTTTAAAAATAAATTAGTCCCATTTATTTGCTGTAGTTCTAAAACTAAAAAAATGAATATTATTTTTTTTATAATAAAAAAAATTTCTATTAAAAAAGGGTTTTTTTTTTTTCCATCTGCGTCATATGTGAAATTGCACTACGAAAAAGCAAGTGAAAGCATATTTTGATAGTGACAGCTTTCCGCGGATTAATTTGCATATTGCAATGAAATAATTACCCTATTTATAAACATTTTTTAAATTTTAAATTTAAAAAATTAGCGATTGAAAGCAATAATCAAAGTATTATTTTGGGAAACCCCCAGTGGAGTATTCGGTATCGGAATGAATATCTAAAATATTAAACATTATGTTAATTTTTTTGACTATTTTTTCCTTTTTTTTTCAAAAAACACGAAGTTATTTTGATTTGTTTTAAAGAAAGGGGAACAGGATTCTTTCTATGGGGGGTTGCTCTCTCTGATTCTCTTCAAAATGTTAAATGTACTTTGTAGCTTGATTTGTTGCAAAAAATAAAAATAAATTATCATAATATTAATTTATCAAAAAAGTTTAAAAGATCTAAAATGATAACCTTTTAATGTGAAGGGGTCAATATTTCCCCACATCGACGAAGAAGAGGAGGGGAATGATTAGCAAAACTGATGAAATTGACAATTTAAAATTTTTCCCTTTAAATCCTCATCTATGGTTAAACTCTCATTAATCCCCCTCGGGTTTTGTGCTTATGGGGCCTAGGCGGGGGGCCCCCTATGTTCGCCGCCGTCGGTTGGGTGTTTGGGCCATAGGAGGGCCCCCCTACTGTTCGCCGCCCGTCGGTTTGTGGGTTAGGGCCCTAGGCGGGCCGCCCCCACGTTTGCCGCCTGTCGGTTGTGTGCTTTTGGGGCCCTAGGGGGGGGCCCCCCTATGTTCCCGCCTGTCGGTTTGTGCTTATGGGATAGGTGGGGGCCCACTTTCGCCGCCTGTCGGGTTGTTTTTATGGGCCAAGGCGGGCCCCTCAAGCAAAAAATTTTGCAGCGCCCACTGTCGGAAATGGCTTATGGGCCATAGGCGGGCCGCCTACTGTACGCGACTGTCGGTTGTGGCTTATGGGCCATAGGGGCCCACAACGCAAACTTTGCCATCACTTTGCCGTGATGGCCCCTAAGCGACTCATTTTCTGTGCTACTTGGGCAGGTTCGCTTAAAAACAGGTTTGAATGGTTAAAGAAAAGATAAACAACCCTTTACAATGAAAATAATACAAAAAGGATGTCACCAAGAAGTCTTAAAACTTTTACCCCATCCCTTGCAAACGGAAATAAAAAACCCCGCACCTCACGGGTTTTTATCTGCGTCAAGCCGGTAGCGTACGGGTTTTAACCCGAGAGCTCAACCCCCGGTTTTACCTCCCCGGTTTTCGCGCTGCGTACGAAACCCTGTTTTTTTAAACAATCTGTAGACCCAAAAGTTTGTAAATTTCACCTCACCAGTTTTTTAAAAGCAATCCCGGCCCCCCCAAAAAAAGGCGAACAAAATCAAAAGAAAAAAATAAGTATTGAATCAACCATTTTCACTTTTTTAAAATAAGTACAGATAAATACGTAAATATAGACTCTTACCAAAAAAAACTTAAACAAAATAACTTTTAAAACGATAACTATTATGATACAATAAGTTAAAAAAATCAACCCCATCGGGTTCGAATCCGAGTCTCCCACATTCCAGGCAGGCGCCTTAGATAGTTAAATAGTTACCGTCTCGGTGGTCTAGTTGGCTAAGGCGCCTACCTGGAATGTGGAACACTGGGGTTGGAACCCCGATGAGGATGGATTTTGTAACTTCTTAAGTATTAAATATTAACAATTCCTCCTACGGGAGTGTTCCCGACTAATTAAATCGAGAATTATAATACAAGTCGCACTAAATGTAGATATAGATAAGAAGTAATTGATTAGGGTGTTGTTTATGAAAGTTTGTATCAAGTTTTGTCGTGTGCTTATTGTTTTGAGCTGGCTAGTTCTGCAGCTCACAGGTTCGAACCGTCTGTTCAAACCCAGTGTACTATCCGCTCGTGTGTTATTACTAAAGCTCGGATGTTTAGGACATTTGAAAGTGACAATAGGCAGGCAAAAAACACCAAAATGGTCGGGAAAAACGGAAAAGGACCTATAAAATTTCTATCAAAACCTTCTTGATGAGACTGAGTTTTTGGACATATTTTAGTTAATAAATCAATCTCAAGAATTAATTCTGCGTTTATCTCAAACATAATTTTGGATGCAAGCTACCCAAACATCTCTGACCCATTCCGTGTCGCAGTATTTGACAAGCAATTTCATTTTCCCCATATTTGGAGTTTGATCAACATTGCGCTCACCCTAGAGCGGTATTTTAAAATTTTTAACCAAATTACATGAAAATCGTACAAATGTACCTTGTAAATATCAAAACAGGACCTAATTCATAATAATTATTTAAAAGGGCATTTTAAGACAACAATAAGTATTATATTTGGCATCAGTAGCCTTTGAAACGTACTTAAAACTATCTATTTTTTATTCATTGTATTAACGAATGGAAAAATGATATGTCAGGAACATACTAAAACCCAAGTTATTGGATGAGTGAAGCGAAGACTTCAATTTCACTCACCCCTCAAAACATTTGGATCGGGTGTTTGTTTTTTGTTTTTTTGGTCTGTTTGTTTGCACAATCGATCAAATATTTCTTATGATTATCGTACTTTTACGATTTTTTTCGATTTTTCATGAGATATTTTCGTGCTATTTGGCAAACGGCTACTCAGACCATGATGAAACTTTATGGGAACGTTAAAAATAACTGAAATTAAACATGTTATGATTTAAGAGACATTTCAAGAACTATTTCTCGAAATCGTACTTTTACTATATTTTTCAAAAACTCATCCATCAACACGACTGGAAAAAGCGTTAACGAAGCGGCCCAGTTATATGTCACCCACATCTATATCACCACTAACCGCCTGAATATAAAAGTCAAACAACCGAGTCTGTCGTGTATCGTGTGGTTTGCGGTCCACAGTTTGCCGCTGCGGGAAATCGTTTCCTAGATGGTCCGTCCGATTAGTTTTATGAGTGAGCGAATTACTTGGTCGTGCGGTGTCCCCCAGTCCTCATGACGTCACAATAGTGATGGGGTAAGGGGGATAGGGCGGGGACACATTGCCCCGGGGAGACGAGCCGCTAACAAGCTCGGAGCGAGATGACCGCGGACGAAACTTAGTCGAGTGTGATTGTGTGTGTGTGGACACTTTTATACGGATGTCGTACAACATTTACACGAAGACGTAACGAAATCGAGGGGGGAGAGATATAGTCCACAATATATAAGCAAAGTTCCAAACACACTTAGTGACTGCTTATCTTTAGTCCAAAGTAGATTGGTTGGTTGTTTGTCCACCACATTTAAGAAACTGTTTAAAACTTTGAAATAGTATTTTTAGACTTCTCCCTGTTCTTTCTTTTGCTGTTCTACTATTCTTACTGTACTATTCTACTCTTATATAATTTTTAACAAACTGCTCTCAATAGTTACAGAAAATCGTTTTACCGTCTAGGTGAGATGAAAACTAACTTATACCTTCCGTCTGTAATAATATAATATATTTGTCGTGGAATTATGTAAAATTAAACATGAAATTATATTCTCAATGAAATATTACACGTTTTACCCCGATTTTCGATAGGTCTTTTACACCTAGTTGTTATGTCCCAAATTGTCCGAACAAACCAACTATCTCTAGACCGTATGCCATTCTACAAACATAACTTAAACGAAAATAAGTAAGAAATTTAACATTCATAAGCAAAACTATTTCAAAATAATACAATAAATTAAAAAGTGTATGCGGATTTAAAACGTGTTGGACAATAAATAATGGTACGAATCGATGGTCTATGTAAACCCTACAGCGGGCATCCATGCGACAACAAAAGTTACCATCCAGATTTGAAGAAACGTGAGAAAATGGCTTTGAATCCCCCACGAGTTTCGTAATTGTCCTACGCCTTCGCTCACATTAATCATCCACTCATTGACTCAATAGCTTAATTACTTAATAGAGACATGATGCAACAAAAACAACAACAATTACACTTGGAGAACACTCACTGAGTTGTAATCACGTTTTGGAGTATTACTTTTTCCCCCTTTTTTCTTTTTTGTTGAGAATATACCGATTAAAGCTGGTATTCGGACAGAAGAATACAAATTGTACGTGTATTCCAGATTCGCTCTTCCTTGATACGAACTATAACAGGCAACAGATACAGATCATGTGTAGCTCGTACGAAATTCTGATTAAGTATAGAGAGATGAATCTAGTCCCGCTAACCCAGCCTCTTTACGATTGCCTT
>JAMZAV010011266.1:0-29827 GCA_024449915.1 Sweltsa coloradensis | reverse complement strand
TCATTTTAAAATTTTGTCAGTTGTTTTTAATTTTTAAAATTAATTTTTCATTTTACAGTTTCATTTTGTAATTTGCTATTTTCTCAGTTTGATTTGAAATTGTCAGTTGTAATCAATTTGTAGGTTGCTTGTTTTAAACATTTTCATATTGTAAGTTTGTCATTTTGTCAGATTTTCATTTTCACAGTTTTACTGTTTCATTTTGTCAATTTGGTAGTTTTCACCAGTTTGATTTTGTAAGAATGTCAGATTGTCAATTGCATTTTGTCAGGTTGTTAGTTTTAAACATTTTCATATTGAAAGTTTGTAATTTTGTCAGTTTTTCATTTTCACAGTTTGACAGTTTCATTTTGTTTTTTTGCTAGGTTTTCGTCAGTTTGATTTTGTAAGAATGTCAGATTGTCAATTGCATTGTGTCAGGTTTTTTATTAAAGGTCATTTTCATGTTGTTAGTTTGTAATTTTGTCAGATTTTCATTTTTACAGTTTGACAGTTTCATTTTGTTAATTTGCTAGTTTTCCTCAGTTTGATATTGTAATATTGTTAGTTTGTCAATAACCTTTTGTCAGTTTGCTTGTTTTTCTCATTTTCAAAATGTAAGTTTTTCATTTTCACAGTTTCATTTCGTCAATTTGCTAGTTTTCGTCAGTTTTGTTTTGAAGAATGTCAGATTGTCATGCATTTTTGTCAGTTTTGTTTAGTTTTAGTCATTTTCATTATTGTAAGTTTTGTAATTTTGTTCATTTTAATAATTTTTCACAGTTTGACAGTTTTATTTTTGTCTATTTGCTAGTTTTTCGTCAGTTTGTTATATTTAATATTGTCATTTTTTGGTCAATAACATTTTGTTCATTTTGCTTGTTTTAGTCATTTCAATTGTAATTTTCATTTTCACAGTTCATTTTGTCAATTTGCTAGTTTTCACAGTTTTATTTTGTCTATTTGCTATATTTCTTCAGTTTGATTTGTAAGATGTTAGATTGTCAATGCATTTTGGTCAGGTTTTTGTTGTTTTAGTCCATTTTCATATTTGTAAGTTTGTAATTTGTCATTTTATAAATTTTTTTTTTTTTTTCACAGTTTGACGAGTTTTATTTTGTTTATTTGCTAGTTTTCGTCAGTTTTTGATATTGTAATATGTCAGTTTGTCAATAACGTTTTGTCCAGTTTGCTTGTTTTAGTCATTTTCAAATTTAAGTTTCATTTGTCACAGTTTCATTTTTGTCAATTTGCTAGTTATCCACAGTTTCATTTTGTCAATTTCTAGTTTTTCCTTCAGTTTGTTTTGTAAGAAGTCAGATTGTCATTGCATTTTGTCAGGTTGTTAGTTTTAAACATTTTTCAATATTGAAAGTTTGGTCATTTTGTCAGTTTTTCATTTTTCACGTTTGACAGTTTCATTTTGTTTATTTTGCTAGGTTTTTCGTCAGTTTTGATATTGTAATATTGTCAGCATGTCCATAACATTTTGCAGATTGCTTGTTTTTAGTCATTTTCAAATTGTGAGTTTTTCATTTTTCCTCGTTTCTTTTGTCAATTTGGCTACTTTTCGTCAATTTGATTTGTAAGAATTCAGATTGTCAATTGCATGTGTCAGGTTGTTAGTTAAGGTCATTTTCAATTGTGAGTTTGTAATTTGGTCAGATTTTCATTTTTACAGTTTGACAGTTTCATTTTGTTAATTTGCCTAGTTTTCCTCCGTTTTGATATGTAATATTGTTAGTTTGGTCCAATAACCTTTTGTCAGTTTTGCTTGTTTTCTCATTTTCAAAATGTAAGTTTTTCATTTTCACAGGGGTTTCATTTTGTACAATTTGCTAGTTTCGTCAGTTTGATATTGTTAAGAATGTCATATTTGTCAATGTGCATTTTGGTGTAGGTTGTTAGTTTTTTAGTCATTTTCATACTGTAAGTTTTGGACATTTTGTCAGTTTTTTTCATTTTTCACTGTTTACAGTTTTCTTTTGTTCTATCCTAGTTTTCGTCAGTTTTGGTATTGTTATATTGTCAGTTTGTCATACATTTTGTCTAGTTTTGCTTGTTTAATTCACTTTCAAATTGAAAGTTTTTTCATTTTCACAGGTTTAATTTTGTTCAATTTGCTACTTTTCGTCGTTTGATTTTGTAAGAATGTCAGATTGTCAATTGCAATTTGTGCAAGTTTGTTAGTTAAGGTCATTTTCATATTGTGGAGTTTGACATTTGTCAGTTTTTTTCATTTTCACTGTTTCACAGTTTTCTTTTTGTCATTTGCTAGTTTTTCGTTATTTGATTTTGTAAAAATGTCAGATTTTCAATTGCCATTTTGTCAGTTTGCTTGTTTTAGTCATTTATTTTTTTTTTTTCAAATGTAAGTTTTTCATTTTTCACAGTTGTAATTTTGGCAATTTTTGCTAGTTTTTCCGTCAGATTTGTTTTGTAAGAATGTCAGATTGTCAATTGATTTTTGTCAGGTGGTTTAATGTTTTTAGTCATTTTCATATGAAAGTTTTGTCGTTTTTGTCAGATTTTTATTTTTCCACAAGTTTGACAGTTTCATTTTGAACATTTGCTAGATATTGTCATTGTTTGATATTGGTAATATTGGTTAAGTTTGTCAATAACAATTTGTCAGTTGCTTGTTTACTTCCATTTTCAAATTGAAAAAATTTTCATTTTCACAGTTTCATTTTGTCAATTTGTTACTTTTTTGTCAGTTTGATTTTGTAAGAATGTCAGATTTTTCAATTGCAATTTTGTCAGTTGTTAGTTTTAGTCATTTTCATATTGTTAGTTTGTAATTTTGTTCAGATTTTCATTTTCACTGTTTGACAGTATTCATTTGTTAATTTGCTAGTTTTCACAGTTTGGATATTGTAATATGTACATTTGTGTCATAACAATTTGTCAATTTGCTTTTGTTTAATTCATTTCAAATTGAAAGTTTATTCATTTTTCACAGTTTCATTTTTTGTCATTTTGCTACTTTTCGTCAGTTTTGATTGAAATTCTGCAGATTGTCAATTGCATTTGTCAGGTTTTAGTTTTTAAACATTTGCATATTGAAAGTTTGTCATTTTGTCAGTTTTTCATTTTCACACAGTTTGACAGTTTTTCATTTTGTTTATTTTGCCTAGGTTTTCGTCAATTTGATATTGTTAATATTGTCAGCATGTCAATAACATTTGTCCAGTTGCTTGTTTTTTAGTCATTTTCAAATTGTGAGTTTTTCATTTTCACTGTTTCGTTTTTGTCATTTGCTACTTTTCGTCAGTTTTTGATTTGTAATATGTCAGATGGTTCAATTGCATTGTGTCAGGTTGTTAGTTAAGGGTCATTTTCATATTGTGAGTTTTGTTTTTGTCAGATTTTCATTTTACAGTTTGACAGTTTCCTCATTTTGTTAATTGCTAGTTTTCCTCAGTTTGATATATGTCATATTGTTAGTTTGTCAATACCTTTTGTCAGTTTGCTTTTTTTTCTCATTTTTCAAAATGTTAAGTTTTTCATTTTCACTAGTTTCATTTTGGTCATTTGCTGTTTTCGTCAGCTTGATTTTTTAAGAATGTCAATTGTCAAATTGCAATTTTTGTTAGGTTGTTAGTTTTAGTCCATTTTCATACTGTAAGTTTGACATTTTGTCAGTTTTTTTCATTTTCACTGTTTGACAGTTTCCATTTTGTTAATTCCTGTTTTCGTCAGTTTTATTGTTATATTGGTCATTTTGTCAAGTACCATTTTGTCAGTTTGCTTGTTTAATTCATTTTCAATTGAAAGTTTTTCATTTTCACAGTTTTTAATTTGTCAAGTTTGCTACTTTTCGTCAGTTGATTTTTGTAAGATGTCAAATTGTTCATTGCTTTTTTGTCGGTTTGTTAGTTTTTTACGTCATTTTCATATTGAAAGTTTGTCGTTTTGTCAGATTTTTTATTTTCACAGTTTGACAGTTTCATTTTGAAATTTGCTAGATAGTGTCAGTTTGATAGTGTAATATTGTAAGGTTGTCAATAACAATTTGTCATTGCCTGGTTTATTCATTTTCAAAGGAAAAATTTTCATTTTCCAGTTTGCATTTTGTCAATTTGTTACTTTTTGTCAGTTTGATTTGTAAGAATGTCAGATTTTCAATTGCATTTTGTCAGGTTGTTAGTTTTAGTCATTTTCATAGTGTTAGTTTGTAATTTTGTCAGATTTTCATTTTCACTGTTTAACAGTTCATTTGTTAATTTGCTAGTTTTTCACAGTTGATATGTAATATTGTCCTTTGTCAATAACAATTGTCCAGTTTGCTTGTTTTAATTCATTTTCAAACTGAAAATTTTCATTTTCACAGTTTCATTTTTTGTCATTTGGCTAGTTTCGTCAGTTTGATCTTGTAAGAATGTCAGATTTACCAATTGCATTTTGTTCAGTTTGTTAGGTTTTTAGTCTTTTATATGTAAGTTTGTAATTTTTTGTCAGTTGTTTTCATTTTCACAGATTTTGACATTTTCTTTTTTGTTATTTTTGCTATTTTTCACAGTTTGATGATTGTAATATTTGTCCATTTGTCATAACCTTTTGGTCCTGTTTGCTGTTTTTTCCTCATTTTCAAAACGTAGTTTTCATTTCACAGTTTCATTTTGGGTCAATTTGCTAGTTTTCGTCAGTTTGATTTTGTAAGAATGTCAGATTGTCATATTGCATTTGTCAGGTTGTTATTTTAGTCTTTTTATATGTAAGTTTGTAATTTTGTCAGTTTTTCATTTACACAGTTTTGACAGTTTTTCATTTTTGTTATTTCGCTAGGTTTTCGTCAGTTAGATATTGTAATATTGTCAGTTTGTCAATAACCTTTGGTCAAGTTTGCTTGTTTTTCTCATTTTCACATGTAGTTTTTCATTTTCACAGTTTTCATTTTGTCAATTTGCTACGTTCCGTCAGTTTTGAATTTTGTAAGAAATGTCAATTTGTCCAATTGCATTTTGTAGGTTTGTTTTAGTTTTAGTCATTTTCATATTGTAAGTTGACATTTTGTCAGTTTTTCCTTTTCACTGTTTTGACAGTTTCCATTTTGTTTAATTCCTAGTTTTCGTCAGTTTGATATTGTTATATTGTCAGTTTGTCATAACATTTTTGTCAGGATTTGCTTGTTTAATCATTTTCAAATTGACAAATTTTCATTTTCACAGTTTCATTTTGTCAATTGTGCGAGTTTTTCGTCTAGTTTTGCTTTTGTAAGAATGTCAATTGTCAATTGCATTGTGTCAGTTGTTAGTTAAGGTCATTTTCATTATGTGAGTTTTGTAATTTTGTCCAGATTTTCATTTTTACAGTTTGACAGTTTTTCATTTTGTTAATTTGCTAGTTTTCCCTCAGTTTTGATATTGTAATATTGTCATTTTGTCATACCATTTGTCATTTGCTTTTTTAATTCATTTTCAAATTGAAGTTTTTCATTTTCACAGTTTCATTTTGTCAATTCTGCTACTTTTCGTCAGTTATGATTGAAATGAATGTCAGATTGTCAATGGCATTTTGGGTAAGGTTTTAGTTTTTAGTCATTTCATATTGGTAGGGGAGGTTGTTGAAATTTTGTCAGTTTTTCAGGTTCACTGTTTGACAGTTTCATTTGTTAATTTTGCTAGTTTCCCTCAGTTTTTGATATTGTAAATATGTTAGTTCATCAATAAACTTTTGTCAGTTTTGCTTGTTTTTTTTCTCTCATTTCAAAATGTAAGTTTTTCATTTTCACAGTTCATTTTGTCAATTTTGCTAGTTTTCGTCAGTTTGATTTTGTTTTATTGTCAGTTTGTCTATTGCGTTTTTGTCAGGTTTTTTAGTTTTTAGTCAGTTTCATATTGAAAGTTTTGTCGTTTTGTCAGATGTTTTAAAAAAAAAAAAAAGCGTATTTTCACAAGTTTGACAGTTTTTCATTTTGAAATTTGCTTATATTGTCGTTTGATATTGTAATTTCTAAGGTTTGTCAATACAATTTGTCAGTTTGCTTTTTAATTCATTTAAATTGAAAATTTTTCTTTTCACAGTTTCATTTGTCAATTTGTTACTTTTGTCAGTTTGATTTTGTAAAAATGTCAGATTTTTCATTGCATTTTGTCAGGTTTGTTATTTTTAGTCATTTTCATATTGTTTAGTTTGTAATTTTGTCCAGATTTTCATTTTCGCTGTTTTGACAGTCTTCATTTTTTGTTAATTTGCTAGTTTCACAGTTTGATATTGTAATATTTGTCCATGTTGTCAATAACAATTTTGTCAGTTTTGCTTTAGTTTATTCATTTTCAAATTGAAAAGTTTTTCATTTTCACAGTTTCATTTTGTCAATTTGCTACTTTTCGTCATTTTGAATTAAATGATGTCAGATTGTCCAATTGCATTTTGTCCAGGTTGTTAGTTTTAAACATTTTCTATTGAACAGTTTGTCATTTTGTCAGTTTTTTCATTTTTCAACAGTTTGACAGTTTCATTTTGTTATTTTGCTAGGTTTGTCGTCCAGTTTGATAATTGTAATATTGTCAGCGTCAATAACAATTTTTCAGATTGCTTGTTTTAGTCATTTTCAAATTGTGAGTTTTTATTTCACTTGTTTCGTTTGTCAATTTGCTACTTTTCGTCAGTTTGATTTTGTAAGAATGTCAGATTGTCAATTGAATTGTGTTCAGGTTGTTAGTTAGGTCATTTTCAATTTGTGAGTTTGTAATTTTGTCAGATTTTTCATTTTTTCAGTTTGGACAGTTTCATTTTGTTAATTTGCTAGTTTTCCTCAGTTTGATCATATTGTAATATTTTAGGTTTTCAATAACCTTTTGTCAGTTTTGCTGTTTTCTCATTTTCAAAATGTTAAAGTTTTTCATTTTCACAGTTTTTTTCAGTTTGGTCAATTTGCTAGTTTTCGTCAGTTTGATTTTGTAAGAATGTCAGATTGTTCAAGTGCAATTTTTTTATTTTTTGTTAGTTTTAGTCATTTTTCATACTGTAAGTTTGACATTTTGTCAGTTTTTTCATTTTCACTGTTTTGACAGTTTCATTTTGTTAATATCCTCGTTTTCGTCAGTTTGGTTATTGGTTCTATTGTCAGTTATTGTCAATACATTTTGTCAGTTTTTGGCTTGTTTAATTCATTTTCAAATTGAAAGTTTTCCTTTTCACAGTTTTAATTTTGTCAATTTGGCTACTTTTCGTCAGTTTGATTTTGTAAGAATGTCAATTGTCAATTGCATTGTGTCAGGTTGTAGTTAAGGTCATTTTCATATTGTGGAGTTTGACATTTTGTCCGTTTTTCATTTTTCACTGTTTCACCGTTTCTTTTTGTCAATTTGCTAGTTTTTCTTAGTTTGATTTGTAAAAATGTTCAGATTGTCATTTGCTTTTTTGTCAGGTTGTTAGTTTTAGTCATTTCATATTGAAGTTTGTCGTTTTGTACAGATTTTTTATTTTCACAAGTTTGCCAGTTTTCATTTTGAAAATTTTTGCTAGATATTGTCAGTTCGATATTGTCATATTGTAAGTTTGTCAATAACAATTTGTCAGTTTGCTTGGTTTAATTCAATTTTCAAATTGAAAAAATTTTCATTTTCACAGTTTCCATTTGTCATTTTGTTACTTTTTTGTCAGTTTGAATTTTGTACGAATGTCAATTTTTTCAATGCCTTTTTGTCAGGTTGTTAGTTTTAGTCATTTCATATTGTTAGTTTGTAATTTGTCAGATTTTTCATTTTCACTTTTTTTGACAGTTCCATTTTGTTAATTTGCTATTTCACAGTTTGATATTGTAATATTGTCATTTTGTCAATACAATTTGTCAGTTTTGCTTGTTTAATTCATTTCAAATTGAAAAATTTTCTTTTCACAGTTTCCTTTTGTCCAATTTGCTAGTTTTCGTCAGTTTTGGATTTTGTAAGACTGTCAGATTTACAATTGCATTTTGTCAAGTTTTGTTAGTTTTAGTCCTTTTTATATGCTAAAAAGTAAACAATATTGTAATTTTTGTCAGTTTTTCATTGTTCCACAGATTGACAGTTTCCATTTTGAAAAATTATTTTGCTAGTTTTTCACAGTTGATATTGTAGTATTGTCATTTGTCAATAACCTTTTTTCTGTTTTGCTTGTTTTCTCATTAGTTTCAAATGTAAGTTTTTACATTATTCCACAAGTTTCCTTTAATAATGTCACATTTCTCGTTTTTTTCGTCAGTTTGATTTTGTAAGAATGTCAGTTGTCAATGCATTTGTCAGTTGTTAGTTTTTAGTCATTTTTTATTGTAGTTTGTAATTTAGCGGTCAGTTTGTTCATTTTTCACAGTTTGACAGATTCCATTTTGTTTATTTCGCTAGGTTTTCCGTCAGTTAGATATTGTAATATTGTAGTTTTGTCAATAACCTTTGTCAGTTGTGACTTGTTTTTCTCATTTTCAAAAATGTAAAGTTTTTCATTTTTCACAGTTTCATTTTGTCCAATTTTGCTAGCTTTCGTCCAGTTTGATTTTTGTAAGAAATGTCAGATTGTCAATTGCATTTTGTCAGGTTGTTAGTTTTAGTCATTTTCATATTTGACAGTTTGACATTTTGTCAGTTTTTTCATTTTCACTGTTTGACAGTTTCATTTTGTTTAATATCCTAGTTTTCGTCAGTTTGATATTGTTATATTGTCAGTTTTGTCTATAACAATTTTGTCAGATTGCTTGTTTAATTCATTTTCAAATTTGACAAATTTTCATTTTTCACAGTTTCATTTTGTCAATTTGCTAGTTTTCGTCAGTTTGCTTTGTGTAAGAATGTCGATTGTCAATTGGCATTGTGTCAGGTTGGTTAGTTAAGGTCATTTTCATACGGTGAGTTGGGGAGGGGGTAATTTTGTCAATTTCATTTTTACAGTTTGACAGTTTTTCATTTTGTGTTAATTTTCGCTAGTTTTCCTCAGTTTGATATTGTAATATTGTCATTTTGTCAATAACAATTTTGTCAGTTTGCTTGTTAATTCATTTTCAGATTGAAATTTTTCCTTTTCACAGTTTCATTTTGTCACTTTGCTACTTTTCGTCGTTTGCTTGAAATGAATGTCAGATTGTCAATTGCCATTTTGTAAGTTGTTTAGTTTTAGTCATTTTCATATTGTAAGTTTGACATTTTGTCAGTTTTTCATTTTCACTGTTTGACAGTTTCCTTTTGTTAATTTGCTAGTTTTTCCTCAGTTTGATATTGTAAATTGTTAGTTTTATCATAAACTTTTGTCAGTTTGCTTGTTTTTCTCATTTTCAAAATGCTACGTTTTTCATTTTCACAGTTTCAATTTTGTCAATTTGCTAGTTTTCGTCAGTTTATTTTGTAAAAATTCAGATTGTCAATTGCATTTTGTCAGTTTGTTAGTTTTATCATTTTCATATTGTAAGGTTTTGTAATTTTGTCAGGTTTTTACATTTTCACAGATTGACAGTTTCATTTTGTTATTTTGGCTAGGTTTTCGCAGTTTGATATTTTAAATCTTGTCAGTTTGTCAATAACCTATTAGTCAGTTTGCTTGTTTTTCAGATTTTCAAATGTAAGTTTTTCATATTTTTTACAGTTTCCTTTTGTCAATTTGGCTAGTTTTCGTCAGTTTTGATTTGAAAGAATGTCAGATTGTCCAATTGGCATTTTGTCAGGTTGTTTAGTTTAGTCATTTCATAGTGTAAGTTGTTGACATGTTTGGTCCAGTTTTCATTTTCCACTGTTTGACAGTTTTCATTTGTTTAATTTTGCTAGTTTTCCTCATTTTGATATTGTAATTTGTCATTTTTGTCAATAACAATTTTCAGTTGCTTTTTAATTCATTTTCAAATTGAAAATTTTTTTCTTTTTCACAGTTTCAGTTTGTCACTTTGCTACTTTCGTCAGTTGATTTGAAATGAATGGCAGATTGTCAATTGCATTTTTGTAAGTTGTTAGTTTTAGTCATTTTCTATTGTAAGTTTGACATTTTGTCAGTTTTTCCATTTCACTGTTTGACAGTTTTCATTTTGTTAATTTGCTATTTTTCCTCAGTTTGATATTGTAATGTTTGGTCAGTTTGTCAATAACCTTTGTCAGTTTGCTTGTGTTTTTCTCATTTTCAAATGTAAGTTTTTCATTTTCCACAGTTTCACTTTTTGTTCCAATTTGCTAGTTTTTGTCAGTTTTATTTTGTAAGAATGTCAGGATTGTCATTCATTTGTCAGGCTGTTTAGTTTTAGTCATTTTCATACTGTAAGTTTGACATTTTGTCAGTTTTTCCATTTTCACTGTTTGACATTTCATTTTTGTTAATATCATTTTTTGTCGTTTGGTATTTTTATATTGTCAGTTTTGTCAATAACAATTTGTCAGTTTGCTTGTTTTAATTCATTTTCCAAATTGAAAGTTTTTCATTTTCACAGTTTCATTTTGTCAATTTGCTACTTTTCGTCAGTTTTGATTTGAAAAGAATGTCAGATTGTCATTGCATTGTTGTAGGTTGTAAGTTTTAGTCATTTTCATATTGCTAAGTTTGACATTTTGTCAGTTTTTCTATTTTCACTGTTTTCACAGTTTTCTTTTTGTCAATTTGCTAGTTTTCGTTAGTTTGATTTTGTAAAAATGTCCAGATGTCCAATTGCTTTTTGTCAGGTTGTTTAGTTTTTAGTCATTTTCATATTGAAAGTTTGTCGTTTTGTCAGATTTTTATTTCACAAGTTTGACAGTTTCATTTTTGAAAATTTGGGCTAGTTTATCGTCAGTTTGATATTGTAATATTGTAATTTGTCAATAACAATTGTCAGTTTGCTTGTTTATTCATTTTCAATTGAAAGTTTTCATTTTCACAGTTCATTTGTCAATTTGTTACTTTTCGTCCATTTGATTTTGTAAGAATGTCAGAATTGTCAATTTGCCATTTTGTCAGTTGTTATTTTAGTCATTTTCATATTGTAAGTTTGTCATTTTGTCAGAAATTTTCATTTTCAACTGTTTTGACAGTTTCATTTTGTTAATTTGCTAGTTTTCCAGTTTTGGTAATTGTTATATTGTCAGTTGTCAATAACATTGTGTCAGTTTGCTTGTTTTAAGTCATTTTCAAATTGTAAGTTTTTTCAATTTCCATTTTCATTTTGTCAATTTGCGAGTTTTCGTCATTTGATTTTTGTAAGAATTGTCAGATTTACAATTGCATTTTGTCAGTTGTTAGGGGGGGGGGGGGGGGTTGGGGCGGGGGGGGGTTTTCGTCATTGTCATATTGTAATTTTGTCCCATTTTGGTCCAGTTTTGTTTATTTTCACTGTTGACAGTTTCATTTTGTCAGTTGGCTAGTTTTCGTCAGTGTGATTTTGTAAAATGGTAAAATATTCCGATTGGGGGGTCATGGTTTTTCAGTTGTTAGTTTTAGGTCAATTTTCATATTGTAAGTTTGTAATGTTTGTCAGCTTTCATTTTCACTGTTTTGATACAGTTTTCATTTGTTAATTTGCTTATTTTTCACATTTTTGGTATTGTTTATATTGTCAGTTTGTCAATCACATTGTGTCAAGTTTGCTTGTTTAAGTCATTTCAATTGTAAGTTTTTGCATTTTCACAGTTTCATTGTCTACTTTGCTAGTTTTTCGTCCAGTTTGATTTGTAAGATGTCAGATTGTCAATTGCATTTTGTCACTTGTTGTTTAGTCATTTTCATTTTGTTAGTTTTTATTTTTGTCAATTTTTCATTTTCCACTGGGAATTTGACAGTTTTCCTTTTGTTTAATTTGCTAGTTTTCACAGTTTGGTATTGTTATATTTGTCAGTTTTGTCCTATAACATTGTTGTCAGTTTTGCTTGTTTAAGTCATTTTCAAATTGTAAGTTTTACAATTTCACAGTTTTATTTTGTTAATTTGCTAGGTTTTCGTCAGTTTGATTTTGTAAGAATGTCAGATTGTCAATTGCATTTTGTCAGGTTGTTAGTTTTCGTCTTTTTTATATTGTACGTTTGTATTTTGTCAGTTTTTTCATTTTCACAGTTTGACAGTGTTTCATTTTGTTATTTGCTAGGTTTTTCGTCAGTTTGATATTGTAATATTTGTCAGTTTGTCAATAACCTTTTTGTCAGTTTGCTTGTTTTTCTCAGTTTCAATGTAAGTTTTTCATTTTCACAGTTTTTCATTTTGTCAATTTTGCTACTTTTCGTCAGTTTTGATTTTGGAAGAATGTCAGATTGTCACATTGCATTGTGTCAGGGTTGTTATTAAGGTCATTTCCATATTGTGAGTTTTGTAATTTTGTCAGATTTCATTTTTACAGTTTGACAGTTTCCCATTTTGTAATTTGCTAGTTTTCCTCAGTTTGATATTGTAATATTGTCGTTTGTCAATAACAATTTGTCAGTTTGCTTGTTTCATCATGTTTTTCAAATTGAAAGTCTTTCATTTTCACGAAGTTCATTTTGTCAATTTGGCTACTTTCGTCATTTTTGATTTGAAAAGAAGTCAGATTGTCAATTGGCATTTTGTAAGGTTTGTAGTTTTAGTCATTTTCATATTGTAAGTTTGACATTTTGGTCTGTTTTTCATTTAAACTGTTTTCACAGTTTCTTTTTGTCAATTTGGTAGTTGTCGTTTAGTTTTGATTTTGAAAAATTTCAGATCGTCAATTGACTTTGGTCAGTTTTGCTTGTTTGAGTCATTTTCAATCTGCAAGTTTTTCATTTCCACAGTTTCATTTTGTCAATTTGCTAGTTTTTTGTCAGTTTGATTTTGTAAGAATGCAGATTGTCAATTGTTTTTGTCATGTTGTTAGTTTTAGTCATTTTCATATTGAAAGTTGTCGGGGGGGGGGTTTTCGTCAGATTTTTTTAATTTCACACGTTTGACATTTTCATTTTGCCAATTTATAGTTATCGTCAGTTGATATTGTAATATTGTAAGTTTGTCAATAAAAGTTGTCAGTTTTGCATTGTTTAATTCATTTTCAAATTGAAAGTTTTCATTTTTACAGTTCATTTTGTCAATTTGTTACTTTTCGTCAGTTGATTTTGTAATAATTGTCAGATTGTCAATTTGCTTTTTGTCAGGTTTGTTAGTTTTAGAGTCATTTTCATATTGTTAGTTTGTAATTTTGTCAATTTTCATTTCACTGTTTGAACAGTTTTTCATTTTGTTATTTGCTAGTTTTTACAGTTTGTATTGTTGATAGATTGTCAGTTTGTTCAATAACATTGTGTCAGTTTGCTTGTTTAAGGTCATTTTCAAATGTAATTTTTCAATTTCACAGTTTCATTTTGTCAATTTGCTAGTTTTCGTCAGTTTGATTTGTAAGAAGGTCATATTTTACAATTGCATTTTGGTCAAGTTGTTAGTCTTCGTCATTTCATATTGTAAGTTGACATTTTTTCATTTTTTTATTTTCACTGTTTTGGACAGTTTCATTTTGTCACTGGCTATTTCGTCAGTTTGATTTTGTAAGAATGGTCAAATTAACGATTGCATTTTCTCAGTTGTTAGTTTTAGTCATTTACATATTGTAAGTTTGTAATTTCCTTTTCACAGTTTGACAGTTTCTTTGTTATTTTGCTAGGTTTTCGTTCCAGTTGATATTGTAATATTGCAGTTTGTCAATAACCTTTGTCGTTTGCTTGTTTTTTTCTATTTTTCAAATGTAAGTTTTTCATTTTCAACAGTTTCATTTTGTCATTTGCTAGTTTTCGTCAGTTTGATTTTGTAAGAATGTCAGATTGTCAATGGCATTTGTGTCAGGGTTGTTTAGTTTAGGTCCATTTTCATATTGTGAGTTTGTAATTTTGTCAGATTTTCATTTTTACAGTTGACAGTTTCATTTTGTTAATTTTGCTAGTTTTCCTCAGTTTGATATTGTAATATTGTCCATTTTGTCAATAAACATTTGTCAGTTTTGCTTGTTTAATTAATTTTCAAATTGAAAGTTTTTTCATTTTCACAGTTTAATTTTGGTCATTTGCTAGTTTTCGTCAGTTTGATTTTGAAAAGAATGTCAGATTGTCATTGCATTTTGTAATGATTGTTAGTGTTGAGGTCATTTTCATATTGTAAGTTTTGACATTGTGTCAGTTTTTCATTTTCACTGTTTCACGATTTTTCTTTTGTCAATTTGCTAGTTTGCGTTAGTTTGATTTTGTAAAATGTCAGCTTGTCAATTGCATTTTGTCAGTTTTGCTTGTTTTAGTCATTTTCAAATTGTAATTTTTCATTTTCACAGTTATTTTGTCAATTTGCTAGTGTTTCGTCAGTTTGAATTTGTAAGAATGTCAGTGGTCAATTGCTTCTTGTCCAGGTGTTAGTTTTTAGTCATTTTCATATTTGAAAGTTTGTCGTTTTGTCAGATTTTTGATTTTCACAAGTTTGACAGTTTCGATTTGAAAATTTGCTAGTTATCGTCAGTTTGGATATTGTAATATTGTAAGTTTGTCATACAATTTGCATTTTTGCTTGTTTTAATTCCATTTTGTTCAAATTGAAAGTTTTTCATTTTCCTACAGTTTTCATTTTTTCCATTTGTTACTTTTCGTCCGTTTTATTTTGTAAGAATGTTCAGATTGTCATTGCATTTTTGTCAGCTTGTTAGTTTTAGATCATTTCATATTGTTTAGTTTGTAATTTTGTCAGATTTTCATTTTCCTGTTTGCACAGTTTCATTTTGTTACTTGGCTAGTTTTCACAGTTTGGTAATTGTTAAATGGTCAGTTGTCATACTTTGTGTCAGTTTGCTTGTTTAAGTCATTTTCAAATTGTAGTTTTTAATTTCACAGTTTCATTTGTCAATATTTTGCTAGTTTTCGTCAGTTTAATTTTGTAAGAATGTTTAGATTTTACCACAATTGCATTGTCAAGTTGTTAGTTTTATTCTTTTTTATATTGTAAGTTTGTAATTTTGTCAGTTTTTCATATTCACATTTTGCCACTTTCATTTTGTTATTGTGGCTAGGTTTTCGTCCATTTGATATTGTAATATTGTTCAGTTTGTCAATACATTTTGGTCAGTTTGGCTTGTTTTTTCTCATTTCAAAATGTAAGTTTTGCATTTTCACAGTTTCATTTTTGTCAATTTGCTAGTTTTTCGTCAGTTTGATTTTGTAGAATGTCAGATTGTCAATTGCATTTTGTCCAGGTTGTGAGTTTTAGTCATTTTCATATTGGTAAGTTTGACATTTTTGTTTTTCATTTTCACAGTTGACAGGTTTTCAATTTGTTAATTGCTAGTTTGTCCTCAGTTTGATATTGTATATTGTCAGTTTGTCCATGAACAATTTGTCAGTTGCTTGTTTAATACTTCATTTCAAATTGGCAAGTTTTTTTCATTTTCATCAGTTTCATTTTGTCAATTTGGCTACTTTTCGTCAGTTTGATTTGAAAATGAATGTCAGATGTCAATTGCATTTTGTAGGTTGTTAGTTTTTAGCATTTTCATATTGTAAGTTTGCATTTTTCCAGTTTTCATTTTTCCAACTGTTTCACAGTTTCTTTCGTCAATTTTGCTAGTTTTCGTTGTTTGATTTTGTAAAAATGTCAGATGTCATTGCATTTTGGTGTCAGTTTGCCTTGTTTTTAAGTCATTTTCAATTGTAAGTTGTTCATTTTCACAGTTAAATTTTGGTCAATTTACTAGTTTTCGGTCAGTTGATTTTGTACGAATGTCAGATTGTCATTGCTTTTTGTCAGGTTGTTAGTTATAGTCATTTTCATATTGAAAGTTTCTTTTTGTCAGATTTTTATTTTCGACAAGTTTGACAAGTTTCATTTTGAAAATTTGCTAGTTATCGTCAGTTTGATATTGTAATATTGTAAGTTTGTCAATACAAGTTGTCAGTTTGCGTTGTTTAATTCATTTTCAAATTGAAATGTTTTTCATTTTCACAGTTTCATTTTGTCACTTTGCTAGTTTGCGTCAGTTTGGTTTGTAAGAATGTCAGATGTCAATTGCATTTTGTCAGGTTGTAGTTTTTAGTCATTTCATATTGTAAGTTTGACATTTTGTCAGTTTTTTCATTTCACTGTTTTTTTTCATTTTGTTCAGTATCCTAGTTTTCGTCATTTTGTATTGTTATATTGTCATTTAGTCAATACATTTTGTCGAGTTTGCTTGTTTAAAATTCATTTTCAAATTGAAGTTTCTTCATTTTCACAGTTCATTTTGTCCAATTTGCTACTTTTACGTCATTTGGTTTTGTAGAATGTCAGATTGTCAATTGCATTGTGTCAGGTTGTTTAGTTTAGTCATTTTCATATTGTTAGTTTGCTTTGTAATTTTGTCAGATTTTTCATTTCACTGTTTTGAACAGTTTTCATTTTGTTAATTTGCTAGTTTTCACAGTTTGGTATTGTTATAGTTTGTGTCCAGTTTGTAATAACATTTGTGTCAGTGTTGCTTGTTTTAAGTCATTTTACAAATGTAGTATTCAATTGTACAGTTTCATTTTGTCATTTGCTAGTTGTCGTCAGTTTATTTGTAAGATTGTCAGTATTTACAATTGCTTTTGTCAAGTTGTTAGTTTCGTCATTTTCATATTGTAATTTTGACATTTTGTCAGGTTTTTATTTTCACTGTTTGACAGTTTCATTTTGTCAATTTGCTAGTTTTCGTCAGTTTGATTTGTAAGAAGGTAAAAATTAACGATTGCATTTTGTCAGTGTGTTAGTTTTAGTCCCCATTTACATATTGTAAGTTTTGTAATTTTGTCAGTTTTGTCATTTCAACTGTTTGAACAGTTTCATTTGTTAATATCCTATGTTTTCTCGTCATTTGGTATGGTTATAATTGTCAGTTTGTCAATACATTTTGTCAGTTTCTTTGTTTAATTCATTTTCATTGAAAGTTTTTCTTTTCCACAGTTTCATTTTGTCAATTTGCTACTTTTCGTCAGTTTTGATTTTGTAAGAATGTCAGATTGTCATTGCCTTGTTTCAGGTTGTTAGTTAGGTCATTTCATATATTGTGAGTTTTGTAATTGTCAGATTTTCATTTTGACAGTTTGACAGTTTCATTTTGTTTTAATTTGCTAGTTTTCCTCAGTTTTATATGTATATTGTCATTGTCCATAACAATTTGTCAAGTTTGCTTGTTTAATTCATTTTCAAATTGAAAGTTTTTCATTTTCACATTTCATTTTGTAATTTGCTTAACTTTTCGTCAGTTTGATTTCAAAAGAATGTCCCAGATTGTCAATTGCAATTTTGTAAGGGTTGTTGGTTTTAGTCATTTTCATATTGTACGTTTGACATTTTGTCAGTTTTTCAAATTTTCATCACTGTTCACAGTTTTCTTTTTGTCATTTGCTAGTTTTCGTTCAGTTTTATTTTGTAAAAATGTCAGATGTCATTGCATTTTGGTCAGTTTGCTTGAATTAGTCCCATTTTCAAATATAATTTTTCATTTTCACAGTTTAATTTTGTCAAGTTGCTAGCTTTTGTCAGTTTTGATTTTGTAAAGAATGTCAATTGTCAATGTGCTTTTTTTGTCAGGTTGTTAGTTTTAGGTCAGTTTCATATTGTTAGTTTGTAATTTTGTCAATTTTCTTTGTCACTGTTTGACGAGTTTCATTTTTGTTATTTTGCTAGGTTTTCGTCAGTTTTGATATTGTAATATTGTCAGTTTGTTCATAACCTTTTGTCAGTTTTGCTTGTTTTTCTCATTTTCCAAAATGTAAGTTTTTCATTTTCACAGTTCATTTTGTTAACTTGCTAGTTTCGCATTTTGATTTTGGGTAAGAATGTCAGATGTCAATTGCATTTTGTCGGTGGGTTGTTAAGTTTTAGTCTCATTTTCATTATGTAAGTTTGACATTTTGTCATTTTTTCATTTTCACAGTTTGACAGTTTCATTTTTGTTTAATTTGCTAGTTTTTTCCTCAGTTTGATATTGTAATATTCAGTTTGTCAATAACCATTTGTCAGTTTGCTTGTTTAATTCATTTTCCAAAAAAAAAAAAAAAAAAATTTTGGGGAAAAAGGTTTGTTTTTTGTTTTTTTTTTTTTTCATTTTCAATTTCATTTTGTCAATTTGCTACTTTCGTCAGTTTGCTTTGAAAAGAATGTCAGATTGTCCAATTGCATTTTTGTAAGGTTGTTAGTTTTTAGTCATTTCATATTGTAAGTTTGACATTTTGTCAGTTTTTTATTTTCACTGTTGAACAGTTTCATTTTTGTCATTTGCTAGTTTTTCGTCAGTTTGTTTGTAAGAATGTAAAAATTAACGATTGCATTTTGTCACGTTGTTTCGTTTTAGTCATTTATTTCATATTGTAAGTTTGTAATTTGTCAGTTTTTTCATTTTCACAGTTTGGACAGTTTTCATTTTGTTATTTTGCTAGGTTTTTTCGTCGTTGATATTGTAATATTGTCAGTTTGTCCAATAACCTTTGTTTAGTTTGCTTGTTTTTCTCATTTTCAAAATGTAAGTTTTTTCATTTTCACAGTTTCATTTTCATTTGCTTAGTTTCGTCAGTTTATTTTGTAGAAGGTCAGATTGTCAATTGCATTTTGTCAGGTTGTTTAGTTTTAGTCATTTTCATATTTGTTAGTTTGTAATTTTGTCAGATTTTTCTTTTCACAAATTTTGACAGTTTCATGTTTTGTTAATTTGCTAGTTTTCCTCAGTTTTGATATTGTAATATTGTCAGTTTGTTCAATAACATTGTGGTCAGTTTGCTTGTTTTTTCTCATTTTCAAAATGTAAGTTTTTCATTTTCCACAGTTTCATTTTGTTAAATTGGCTAGTTTTTGTCAGTTTGATATTGTAAGAATGTCAGATTGTCTATTGCATTTTGTCAGGTTTGTTAGTTTTAGTCATTTATAATTGTAGTTTGACATTTTGTCAGTTTTTTCATTTTCACTGTTGACAGTTCATTTTTTATATCCTAGTTTTCGTCAGTTTGGTTTTGTTATCTTGTCCGTTTGCCCCTAACATTTTGTCAGTTTGCTTGTTTAATTCGATTTTCAAAATGTAAGTTTTTTTATTTCACAGTTTCATTTTGTCAATTTTGCTACTTTTTGTCAGTTTTGATTGTGGTAAGATGTCAGATTGTCAATTGCATTGTGTCAGGTTGTTAGTTAAGGTTCATTTTCATATTGTGAGTTTGTAATTTTGCCATATTTTATTTTTAACAGTTTGACAGTTTTTATTTTGTTTAATTTGCTAGTTTTCCTCAGTTTGATATTGTAATAGGTTGTAAGTTTGTCAATATCACATTGTCAGTTTTGCTTGTGTTGAATTCATTTTCAAATTGAAAAGTTTTTTCATTTTCACAGGTTTCATTTTGGTCAATTGTTACTTTTAGTCAGTTTGATTTTGTAAGAATGTCAGATTGTCAATTGCATTTTGTCAGGTCGTTAGTTTAAACATTTTCCATATTGTAAGTTTGTCATTTTGTCTCAGATTTTTCATTTTCACAGTTTTACTGTTTCATTTGTCAATTTTGTAGTTTGTCACCAGTTTGATTTTGTAAGAATTTCAGATTGACAATTGCTTTTGTCAGGTTGTTAGTTTTAGTCATTTTCATTTGTAAGTTTGTAATTTTGTCATTTATAATTTTCACAGTTTTGACAGTTTTATTTTGTTTATTTTGCTATTTTTCCGTCAGTTTGATATTGTAATATTGTCAGTGTTGTCAATTAACATTTTGTCATTTGCTTGTTTTTAGTCATTTTCAAATTGTAGTTTTCATTTCACAGTTTCATTTTTGATCAATTTTGCTAGTTTTCACAGTTTCATTTGTCCAATTTGCTAGTTTTTACACAGTTTGGAATTGTTATATTGTCAGTTTTGTGTCAATAACATTGTGTCAGTTTGCTTGTTAAGTCTTTTTCAAATTGTAATTTTTTCATTTTCACTGTTTCATTTGGTCAATGTTTCTACTTTTCGTCAGTTTGATTTGAAAAGAATGTCAGACTTGTCATTGCATTTTGTAAGGTTTGTTAGTTTTAGTCATTTTTTCATATTGTAAGTTTGACATTGTTGTCAGTTTTTTCATTTTCCTGTTTGAAACAGTTTCCATTTTGTTAATTGCTAGTTTTCCTCAGTTTGATATTGTAATATTGTTAGTTTGTCCAATAACCCTTTTGTCAGTTTGCTTGTTTTTTTCTCATTTTACAATGTAATTTTTTTATGTTCACAGTTTATTTTGTCAATTTGCTATTTTCGTCAGTTTGGTTTTGTAAGATTGTCAGTTTGTCAATTTCATTTTGTGAGGTTGTTAGTTTTAGTCATTTTTCTACTGTAAGTTTGACATTTTGTCAATGTTGTTGTACATTTTCACTGTTTGACGTTTCTTTTGTGTTAATATCCTAGTTTTCGTCAATTTTGGTATTGTTATTTGTCAGTTTGTCAATAAACATTTTGTCATTTCGTGTTAATTCCTTTCAATTTGAAAGTTTTTTCATTTTCACAGTTTCATTTTGTCATTTGCTACTTTTCGGTCAGTTTGATTTTGTAAGAATGTCAGAATTGTGGGCATTGCATTGTGTCAGGTTGTTAGTTAAGGTCATTTTCAATATTGTGATTTGACATTTTTCAGTTTTTCATTTTCCACTGTTTCCACAGTTTCTTTTTTGTCAATTTGCTAGTTTTTCGTTTAGTTTTATTTGTAGAAAATTCAAATTGTCAATTGCATTTTGTCAGTTTGTTGTTTTAGTCATTTCAATTGAAAGTTTTTTTCAGTTCACAGTTTCATTTTGTCAATTTGTTACTTTTCGTCAGTTTTGATTTTGTAAGAATGGCAGATTGTCATTGCATTTTGGTCAGGTTGTTTTGTTTTTAGTCATTTCAATTGTTAGTTTGGTAATTTTGTCAGATTTTCATTTTCACTGTTTGACAGTTTCATTTTGTTAATTTGCTAGTTTTCCACAGTTTGGTATTGTTTATATTGTAAGTTTTGTTGTCAATAACAATTTGTTCAGTTTGCTTGTTTAATTCATTTTCAATTGAAAGTTTTCATTTCACAGTTTCATTTTGTCACTTTGCTAGTTTTCTCAGTTTTGATTTTGTAGAATGTCCAGATTGGTCAATTGCATTTTGTCAGGATTGTTAGTTTTAGTCATTTTCATATGTAGTTTGACATTTTGTCAATTTTTTTCATTTTCACTGTTTTTTCATTTTGTTAACTCCAGTTTTCGTCAGTTTGGTATTGTTATAAATTGTCCAGTTTGTCAATAACAATTTGTCAGTTTGCTTGTTTAATTCATTTTCAAAATTGAAGTTTTTGATTTTCACAGTCATTTTGTCCAATTTTTGTCTAGTTTTCGTCAGTTTTGATTTTGTAAGAATGTCAGATTTACAATTGCATTTTGTCAAGTTGTTAGTTTTTTAGTCCTTTTTATGTGTAAGTTTGTAAATTATTGTTCAGTTTTTCATTTTCACAAGTTTGGAACATTTCATTTTGTTATTTTGCTAGGTTTTTCGTCAGTTAAGTTATTGTAATATTGTCCAGTTTGTCATACCTTTTGGTTCCGTTTGCTTGTTTAATTCTTTCAAATTTGTAAGGTTTTCCAATTTCACAGTTTCATTTTGTCAATTTGCTACGTTTTCGTCAGTTTGATTTTGTAGAATGGCCATATTTACAACATTGCATTTTGTCAAGTTGTTGTTTAGTCTTTTTTATATGTAATTTTGGAATTTTGTCAGTTTTTTTTTTCATTTTCACAGTTTGGACCAGTTTCATTTTTTATTTTTGCTAGTCTTTCGTCAGTTTTGTTATTGTAATCTTGGCAGTTTGTCAATAACCTTTTGTCAGTTTGCTTTTTTTTCTCATTTTCAAAATGTCAGTTTTTCATTTTCACAGTTTTTCATTTTGTCAAGTTGGCTAGTTTCGTTAGTTGATTTTGAAAGAAGGGGAAAGGGGAGAGGTAAAGAATGTCAGATTGTCAATTGCATTTTGTCAGGTTGTTAGTTTTTAGTCATTTTTCATATTGTAAAGTTGACATTTTGTCAGTTTTTTCATTTTCACTGTTTGACAAGTTTCATTTTGTGACTATCCTAGTTTTTCGTCAGTTGGTATTGTTATTATTGTCCAGTTTGTCAATAAACATTTTGTCAGTTTGCTTGTTAATTCATTTTCAAATTGAAAGTTTTTTCATTTTCACAGTTTCAATTTTGTCAATTTGCTACTTTTTTCGTCAGTTTGATTTTGTAAGAATGTCAGATTGTCAAGTGCATTGTGTCAGGTTGTTAGTTTAAGGTCATTTTCATATTGTGAGTTTTGTAATTTTGTCAAGATTTTCATTTTTACAGTTTTGACAGTTTCATTTTTGTATTTGCTATTTTTTTCCTCAGTTTTATATTGTATATTGTCAGTTTTTGTCAATAACATTTTGTCAGTTTGCTTGTTTGATTCATTTTACCACACACCCCAAATTGAAATTTTTTCATTTTCACATTTTCATTTGTCAATTTTGCTACTTTTCGGTCATTTGATTTCAAAAGAATGTCAATTGTCATTGCATTTTGTAAGTTGTTGGTTTTAGTCATTTTCATATTGTAATTTGAACATTTTGTCAGTTTTTTTCATTTTCACTGTTTCACAGTGTTCCTTTTTGTCAATTTTGCTAGTTTTCTTAGTTTTATTTTGTAAAATGTCAGTTTGTCAATAACCTTTTGTCAGTTTGCTTGTTTTTCTCATTTTCAAAAATGGTAGAGTTTTTCATTTTCAACAGTTTCATTTTGTCATTTGCTATTTTCGTCATTTTTGATTTTGTAAGAATGTCAGATTGTCAATTGCATTGTGTGTCCAATGTTGTTAGTGTTTATTCATTTTCATATTTTAGTTTGACATTTTGTCAGTTTTTTTCATTTTCACAGTTTGACAGTTTTCATTTTTGTTAAATTTCCTAGTTTTCCTCAGTTTGGATATTGTAATATTGTCCAGTTGTCAATAACAATTTGTCAGTTTGCTTTGTTTAATTCATTTTTCAAATTGAAAGTTTTTCATTTCAACAAGTTTCATTTTGTCAATTTGCTACTTTTCGTCAGTTTGATTTGAAAGAATGTCAGATTGTCAATCTGCATTTTGTAAGGTTGTTAGTTTTAAAAAAGACGTCATTTTCATATTGTAAAGTTTTGACATTTTGTCAGTTTTTTATTTTCACTGTTGACGTTTCATTTTGTCAATTTGCTAGTTTTTCTTCGTCGCTTTTGATTTTGTAAGAATGTAAAAAATTAACGATTGCATTTTGTCAGTTGTTTAGTTTTCGTCATTTTCATATTGTAAGGTTGTAATTTTGTCAGTTTTCATTTCACGAGTTTGACCAGTTTCATTTTGGTTATTTTGCTAGGTTTTTACGTCAGTTTGATATTGTATATTGTCCAGTTTTGTCAATAACCTTTTGTCAGTTTCTTGTTTTTTCTCAATTTTCAAAATGTAAGTTTTTTCTTTTTCACCGTTTCATTTTGTCAATTTCTATTTTTTTCGCGTTTGATTTTGAAAGAATGCAGTTGTCAATTGCTTTTGTCATTGTTATTTTAGTCTTTTTCATATTGTTATTTGAAATTTTGTAAATTTTTTCTTTTTCCTGTTTGACAGTTTCATTTTTTTTTTTGCGGGTTTTCGTCGTTTGATATTGTAATATTGTCATTTTGTAAATAAAAATTTTGTCATTTTGCTTTTTAAGTCTTTTTTCAAATTGTAAATTTTTCATTTTCACTGTTTCATTTTGTAAATTTGCTATTTTTCGTCGTTTGTTTTAAAAAGAATTCAGATTGTCAATTGCATTTTGTAAGGTTTTATTTTTTTAGTCTTTTTCTATTGAATTTGACATTTTTCATTTTTCATTTTACTTTTTTGACAGTTTCTTTTTTGAAATATTCTATTTTTTCGTCATTTGTATTTTTTTATTGTCAGTTTGTCAAAAACTTTTTGCCCAGTTTGCTTTTTTAATTCATTTTAAAATTGAAATTTTTCTTTTTTCACATTTTTCATTTGTCAATTGCTATTTTTTCGTCATTTTGATTTTGTAAAATGTAAGTTGTCAATTGCTTTGTGTCAGGTTGTTAGTTGGGTCATTTTCATATTGTGATTTTGTAATTTTGTCAGATTTCATTTTTCAGTTTGACATTTTATTTTTTTAAATTTTGCTAGTTTTCCTCGTTTGATATTGTAGTATTGTCAGTTTGTCAAAAACAATTTGTCATTTGCTTGTTTAATTCATTTTAAAATTGAAAGTTTTTCATTTTACATTTTTCATTTTGTCTTTTTCCCTACTTTTCGTCATTTGATTTGAAAAAAATGTCAGATTGTCTATTGCATTTTGAAAGTTGTTAGTTTTAGTCATTTTTAATTAAAATTTGTCGTTTTGTAAATTTTTTATTTTAAAACAAGTTTGCAGTTTCATTTTGAAAAGTTGCTTTTTTTTCACATTTTTGGTATTGTTATATTGTTAGTTGTCATAAAAATTTGTCAGTTTGCTTTTTTTAATTTCACGTTTCCCTTTTTTTAAATTTTTTACTTTTCGTCTTTTTTGATTTTGTAAGAATTCAATTTGTCAATTGCTTTTTTTCGCTTGTTTTTTAAAAAATCATTTTCATTTTGTTAGTTTGAATTTTGTCAGATTTTCTTTTCACTGTTTGACAGTTTCATTTTGTTAATTTGCTATTTTTCACATTTTGGTATTTTATTGTCATTTGTCAAAACATTGTGTAGTTTGCTTGTTTAAGGCTTTTTAAAATTGTAATTTTTCATTTTCCAGTTTCTTTTTTGTCATTTGCTATTTTCCGTAGTTTTATTTTGTAAAAATGTCAGATTTACAATTGCATTTTGTCATTGTTATTTTTAAAAGTTTTTTTTAATATGAAAATTTTTGTAATTTTGTCAGTTTTTCATTTTCACTTTTTGACATTTTCATTTTTTATTTTGCTAGGTTTTCGTCAGTTTAAATATTGTATTTTTCAGTTTGTCAATAACCCTTTTTGTCAGTTTCCCTTGTTTTTCTCTTTTTCAAAATGAAATTTTTCCCCCTTTCACATTTCATTTTGTAAATTTGCTATTTTTCGTCAGTTTTTATTTTGAAAAGTGTCATTTAAATTGCATTTTGTCGGGTTTTTTTTTTAGTCTTTTCATTTTGTAAGTTTGACATTTTGTCAGTTTTTCTTTTTACAGTTTGAAAAATTTTCTTTTTTTAAATTTGCTTTTTTTAAATTTTGATATTGTATTATTGTCTTTTTGTAAATAAAAATTTGTCAGTTTGTTTGTTTAATTCTTTTCAAATTGAAATTTTTTTCATTTTCACAGTTTCATTTTGTCAATTTGCTACTTTTCGTCAGTTTGATTTGAAAAGATGTCAGATTGTCGAATTGCAATTTTGTAGGTTGGGTTAGTTTTTAGTCATTTTCATATTGTAGTTTGACTTTTGTCAGTTTTTTTAATTTTCAAACTGTTTTGACAGTTTCATTTTTGTCAATTTGCTAGTTTTCGTCAGTTTGATTTTGTTAAGAATTTTAAAAATTAACGATTGCATTTTGGTCAAGTTGTTAGTTTTAGTCATTTTCATATTGTAAGTTTTGTAATTTTGTCATTTTTCATTTTCACAGTTTGACAGTTTCATTTTGTTTATTTTGCTAGGTTTCGTCAGTTTTGATGTTGTAATATTGTCAGTTTGTCAATAACCTTTTGTCAGTTTGCTTGTTTTTCTCATTTTCAAATTGGGACAGTTTTTCATTTTCACAGTTTCATTTTGTCAATCTTGCTAGTTTTCGTCAGTTTGATTTTGTAAGAATGTCAGATTGTCCCAATTGCATTTTGGTCAGGTTGTTAGTTTTAGTCATTTCAATTGTTAGTTTGTAATTTTGGTCAGATTTCATTTTCACAGTTTGACAGTTTCAATTTTGTTAATTTGCTAGTTTTCCTCAGTTTGATATTGTAATATTGTCAGTTTGTCAATAACATTGTGTCAGTTTGCTTGTTTTTCCTCATTTTCAAAATGTAAGTTTTTCATTTTCACGTTTCATTTTGTCAATTTGCTAATTTTTGTCAAGTTTGATTTTGTAAGAATGTCAGATTGTCAATTGCATTTTGTCAGTTGTTAGTTTTTTAGTCATTTTCATATTTGTAACGTTTGACTTTTGTCCAGTTTTTTTCATTTTTCACTGTTTGACAGTTTTTCATTTTGTTAATATCCTAGTTTTCCGTCAGTTTTGTATTGTTTAATATGTCGTTTGTCAATAACATTTTGTCAGTTTGCTTGTTTAATTCCAATTTTCAATTGAAAGTTTTCATTTTTCACATTTCATTTTGTCAATTTTGCTACTTTTCGTCAGTTTGATTTTGTAAGAATGTCAGATTGTCAATTGCAGTGTGTCAGGTTGTTAGTTTAAGGTCCATTTAATATTGTTGGAGTTGTGAATTTTGACATATTTTAATTTTTTACAGTTTGACGAGTTTCATTTTTGTTAATTGCTAGTTTTCCTCAGTTTTATATTGAATATTGTAAGTTTTGTCAATATCAATTTGTCAGTTTGCTTGTTTATTTCATTTTCAAATTGAAAAGTTTTTTCATTTTCACAGTTTCATTTTGTCAAAATTGTTACTTTTCTTCAGTTTGATTTTGTAAGAATGTCAGGATTGTCAATTGCATTTTTGTCAGGGTTGTTAGTTTTAACATTTTCACTATTGTAAGTTTGTCAAAATTGTGTCAGATTTTCATTGTCACAGTTTTTAATAACGTTTTCATTTTATCATTGGTAGTTTCAAACCAGTTTTGATTTTGTAAGAATGTCAGATTGACAATTGCATTTTGGCAGGTTTGTTAGTTTTTAGTCATTTTCATATTGTAAGTTTTGTAATTTTGTCATTTTAATAATTTTCACGTTTTTGTTGCAGCTAGTTTTTATTTGTGTTATTGTGCTAGTTTTTCCGTCAGTTTGATCTTTGTAATATTGTCAGTTTGTCAATAGCGACGTGGAGTATTTGGTCGTTTGTTTGTTTTAGTCATTTTCAAATTGTGAGTTTTTCATTTTCACAGTTTCATTGGAGATCAATTTTGCTAGTTTTTCACATTTCATTTGTCAATTTTGCTAGTTTCACAGTTTGGATTGTTTATATTGTCAGTTTGTCATAACATTGGTGTCAGTTTGCTTGTTAAGTAAGTCATTTTCAAATGTAAGTTTTTCAATTTCACATTTTTTTGTTTCATTTTGTCAATTTTGCTACTTTTCATCAGTTTGGATTTGAAAAGAATGTCAGATTTGTAAATTGCTTTTGTAAGTGGTTGTTAGTTTTAGTCATTTTCATATTGTAAGTTTTGACATTTTTGTCAGTTTTTTTTCATTTTCACTGTTTTGACAGTTTCATTTTGTTTAATTTGCTAGTTTTCCGTCAGTTTTGATATTGTTATTGTTAGTTTGTCAATAACCTTTTGTCAGTTTGCTTTTTTTTGTCATTTTCAAAATGTAAGTTTTTTATTTTTCACAGTTTCATTTTGGTCCAATTTTGCTAGTTTTCGTCAGTTTGATTTTGTAAGAATGTCAGATTGTCATTGCAGTTTTGTCAGGTTGTTAGTTTTAGGTCATTTTTTGTTTTTCCCCATACTGTTAGTTTGACATTTTTGTCACAGTTTTAACATTTTTCACTGTTTGACAGTTTCATTTTGTTAATATCCTAGTTTTCTCAATTTTGGTATTTGTTATATTTCAGTTTGTCAATAACATTTTGTCAGTTTGCTTGTTTAATAGTTTCATTTTTCAAATTGAAATTTTTTTCTTTTCACAGTTTCATTTTGTCAATTTTTACTTTCGTCAGTTTGATTTGTGAATAATGTCAGATTGTCAATTGCATTGTGTCAGTTTGTTAGTTAAGGTCATTTTCATATATTGTGAGTTTGACATTTTGTCAGTTTTTCATTTTTCCTGTTTCACAGTTTCTTTTTTGGTCATTTGCTATTTTCGTTAGTTTTGATTTTGTAAATGTCAAATTGTCATTGCATTTTTGTCAGTTGCTTGTTTTAGTCATTTTCAAATGAAAAGTTTTCATTTTCACAGTTCATTTTGTCAATTTGTTACTTTTCGGTCAGTTTGATTTTGTAATAAATGTCAGATTGTCAATTTGCATTTGTCAGGTTGTTTTGTTTTAGTCATTTTTCATATTGTTTAGTTTGTAATTTTGTCAGATTTTTCATTTTCTATTTACTGTTTGACAGTTTCATTTTGTTAATTTGCTAGTTTTCACAGTTTTGGTATTGTTATATGTCAGTTTGTCAATAACATTGTGTCAGTTTGGTTTGTTTAAGGGCTTTTCAAATTGTCAGTTTTTCATTTGACAGGTTCCTTTTGTCAATTTGCTATTTTTTCGTCAGTTTGTTTTTGGTAAGAATGTCCAGATTTACAATTGCATTTTGTCAAGTTGTTAGTTTTAGTCTTTTTATGTGTAATTTTGTAATTTTGTCAGTTTTGTCATTTCACAGTTTGAAAGTTTCATTTTGTTATTTTGCTAGTTTTTCGTCAGTTTGTTATTGTAATATTGTCCAGTTTGTCAATAACCTTTTGTCAGTTTGCTTGTTTAATTCATTTTCAAATTGAAAGTTTTTCATTTTCACAGTTTAATTTTGTCAATTTGCTAGTTTTCGTCCAGTTTTGATTTTGTAAGAATGTCAGATTGTCAATTGCATTTTTGTCAGGTTGTTAGTTAAGTCATTTTCATATTGTGAGTTTGTAATTTTGTCAGATTTTCATTTTACAGTTTGACAGTTTTATTTTGTTAATTTGCTAGTTTTCCTCAGTTTGATATTGTAGTATTGTCAGTTTGTCAATAACAATTTGTCAGTTTGCTTGTTTAATTCATTTTCAAATTGAAAGTTTTCATTTTCACAGTTTAATTTTGTCAATTTGCTATTTTCGTCAGTTTGATTTTGTAAGAATGTCAGAGTGTCAATTGCTTTTTGTCAGTTGTTAGTTTTAGTCATTTTCATATTGAAAGTTTGTCGTTTTGTCAGATTTTTATTTTCACAGTTTGACAGTTTTATTTTGAAAAGTTGCTAGTTATCGTCAGTTTGGTATTTTTATATTGTCAGTTTGTCAATAACATTTGTCATTTTGCTTGTTTAAGTCATTTTCAAATTGAAAGTTTTTCATTTTCACAGTTTCATTTTGTCCATTTGCTACTTTTCGTCAGTTTGATTTTGTAAGAATGTCAGATTTACAATTGCATTTTGTCAAGTTGTTAGTTTTAGTCTTTTTTATATTGTAAGTTTGTAATTTTGTCAGTTTTTTCATTTTCACAGTTTGACAGTTTCATTTTGTTATTTTGCTAGTTTTCGTCAGTTTGTATTGTTATTGTCAGTTTGTCAATAACCTTTTGTCAGTTTGCTTGTTTTTTCTCATTTTCAAAATGTAAGTTTTTCATTTTCACAGTTTCATTTTGTCAATTTGCTAGTTTTTCGTCAGTTTTGATTTTGTAAGAATGTCAGATTGTCAATTGCATTTTGTCCGGTTGTTTGTTTTAGTCCTTTTTCATATTGTAAGTTTGTACATTTTGTCAGTTTTTCATTTTCACAGTTTGACAGTTTCATTTTGTTAATTTTGCTAGTTTTCTCAGTTTGATATTGTAATATTGTCAGTTTGTCAATAACAATTTGTCAGTTTGCTTGTTTAATTCCATTTTCAAATGTGAAAGTTTTTCATTTTCACAGTTTCAATTTTGTCAATTTGCTATTTTCGCAGTTTGATTTGAAAGATGTCAGATTGTCAATTGCTTTTTGAAGGGTTTTGTTAGTTTTAGGTCATTTCATATTGTAAGTTTGACATTTTGTCAGTTTTTAAATTTTCACGTTTACAGTTTCTTTTGTAATTGCTATTTTTCCCTCATTTGTTTTTGTAAATGTCTTTTTGTAAATCTTTAAAAATTTGTTTGTTTTTCATTTTCAAATTAAAATTTTTTCATTTTCC